>JANHAO010022277.1:0-12246 GCA_026873985.1 Saraca asoca
CAATTTTAACAACTAGCCCTTTAAGTAACATGTCATTAATCCCACTGTTCCTATAATTACACAAAAACATTAACTAGAAAAAAAACCTAAACATTTAAGGTTTTATGCACTAATGTTTTGGTTTCCAAACAATGCATGGTTGTTTCTAATTGCAGTTTAGAATTCTAAGTTCTCAGTCAATGTCTAGTCTAACCAGAATGTATTGTAGAGCGTACACTTTCTTTCACTTCCCAATGTAATAAACTAGGAACTGAAAATCCAATGTTCCATATGGAATTTTATCTTTGAGTGAAAACCCCACATGCACTTGCAATCCTAAATGATCTATGGGACATATGGAAATAATCAAGGAAAGAACAAAATATAAGAGTCAAAAGTAGGAATTTAACATTAGTCACATACCTTCAACAGGACCAGAAGAGATGCCGCTACCCTCAATACTTGTACAGCCAAGTTACAGTTAGCACTTCTGATTAAGGAAGTAGCGCAATTGTAATTTAACAGAGAGACATGAATGAGAAACATCAAAACATCATTTTTGGAATAATTATTATTTTAAGTAGCCATATAATTTCTGATTAAGGAAGTACTTCTAATCAAGTTATAATCAGCCAAGTTACTGTCAGATTCGAGCCAACTGACCAGAGATAGAGGGAGAAGAGTCATCTTCGAGGTCGATCGGAGAAGGAGGGCTCGCGATTGGAGATAGAGGGAGAAGAGCCAGCTTCGAGGTCTCCCTAGGGCTCGCTCGCGACTGGAGATGGAGGGAGAAGGAGGAGTCGAAATGCAGGTTTGGGCGTTGTTGCGCAATGCTACATTTTAGGGGTCCAAAACTTAAATGAAACGCTGCATTTTGGGCGTTGATGCTACATCTGGTCACCCATCTGAGTTGGCTGCTGATGTGTGCATAATGATCCACATGGTGTGTTGTGATTGGGGAACAGCACATTCAGTAGGTAGGGAACTACATCTAAGTTTTATCCTTAAGAGAATTATGTAGGTTCTTACAAAAAAAATAAGGAAAAAGACCACATATTAGAAATTCAGACCTTTCACTTTAAAAAAAAAATTAGGGGATTTTATCCCTTTTTTCTACCAAAAGGAAATCTATTCATCAATTTTGAGTTTTATCTTATGAGTTAATTTAAATTTGACAACTGAAATTAAAAATTTTCATCTAAAAATTAATCAATTCAATTTTATTATTGAGTAATAGTGAGCATATACTTGCAATTATGAGTCCGTTTGGCACAAGCAATTGAAAACTTAACTGATAATTGATAAGTTAACTGTTAGCTGAAAGCTAATAATGATAAATTAATTGATTGTATTAAAAATATTTGATAAAATTAATTATTAAATTAGTTTATAAATGTAAAATGATATAAAATGACATGTAAATATGATTAGATAATATATAGAATAAATTAATTCATGTCTATTTTGAGGTCAAAGTATATTAATGCAATCAAAATATTCAAAATAAAAATAAAATTATCTAAAATTTAATTAAATTTTATTTTATGACATTATATATTTATTTATTTATTTACTTACTTATTTTTATTTATTTATATTGAATTAATGGACATATGCTAAATATACAATGATATTTGAATTTTTTAATCCGATTTGACTTTGTGAAAAAATAATCATTAAAAATAATATGATATTAAAAAAAATTAAAAATGATAATTTCTAATTAATTAAGATATAGATCATCAATTAACTAAAAAGAGAAGGATAAATTAGAAAAAAATAATTAAAAGTTATATTCTAATAAGTTATAAGTTATTTGAAGTAATTTATTAAAAAAGATCTTTTTTTCTCAAAAAATTAGGGAACCAAACACCTCCAAAATATAAAAAATGATTGTTTAACCAAGTTAAGAAACTAAAAGCTAACTTTTTTTGTGCGTCAAACACACACTATCTTTCAATGGATATTTTTTATTAAAAATTTAAAATGCATTTTCATATATCTAATGTGATAAGGATTTGTTATTATTATTATTTTCTTTATTGATATATTTTCGATTTGCAATGTATTTTATTTATTAAGGATAAGAGTTTATTATTATATTTTTTTGTTGCTATATCTTTGTTATTTCTTTTTTTATAATAAAAAATTGAATAAAGAATCAATCTTAAACTTAAAGAAACTCATGTTATTTAAATAAAAATTAAATAATTACATATCCTATAATATTACATTTAAATTTGATTTTAAGGGATTTAATTTAAAGGATGACTTTAGATTTGGTGATAAAAAAATCAATTTTATTGATATTTTTAATGATACAATAATATTTTTTTGTTTTAGAGTTTTTCTCTTTTAATAACCAGAGTTCAAACTTAAAATGTCACATAAGTATAATAAATAATGTACTATTCTTCCCAACACAAAAAAAAAATTAATTGAAAATTGCTTTTATTGCATGTGAAACATTTTCTTCATCATTGTTTTTATTTCATTTTTGTAGTGAGTGCATTTCAAACTATATACTATTATATAATTGCATCAAATTTTTATTTTAAAATGCATAGATTAAGTTTTGAAAAGAATGTTAATATTAGGACAACTTAAAAAAATTTAACAATAAAATTATTGATCAAATGTGAATGCAATTTTAAAATAAGACTATTAATTCAAATTTTATTTCGAAATATATAAATTCGGATATACGTGTTCAATGTTACGAGGTTTCAAATAGGAAGGCCTCAAAATATAATTACCAATAAAAATTCATTTCCAAATTTTGGGGTATGCTATGAATGTTGTATTCAAACAGGAGATTATTTCTATTATCACTTTGATTTTGTTAGTTGTACTAAACTTCTTATCTAGGTAAAATATTTTCATTATTGATTATGGAATTTTTAGAAATTAATATAAATGGTTTTCTAATTTAATGTGACTTAATTTGAACTTAAAATTAAAGTGTTTAACTAAAAAAACTAATATATTTTGAGAAATTTTTATCTGATATTCTTGTAGATTTATATTTGATTGATAGTTGTTATAAAATTTTTTACACTATTAGTAATAATAATATGCCATGTCATTATAATTATTTAAGATTTTTACTTGTTGTGAAAAAAATTTATCCATTTTTTAATAGTGTGATTAGGGAAAATAATGAATCAAGAGGACTTGAATTGAGGTCAACTCGAACTTGTATATTTTTAATTCAGTTCACAATTTAACTCATTTATAAATAAGTTAGTTTATTAAATTCAAATTTGACTTAATTTAAATTCAATGACCCAAACTCATAAACTCAAATTAAATCATTTTCTTAAAAATATTACATGCAATTACTAATAAATTTCATACAAAAATGTACTACTACTCTATATAAGAAAATTTATACTAATATTTTGCTAAAAATATTAATAAACGTGAAGTTAAATAATTTATGTGTATAACCATAAATATGTATATATAATATAATATGTAAATATTGAACCAACTCCTGCTGCAAAAGGAATCGAGTTTAGCCCTAATGACTTAAGAGGTGCAAAATGTAATCTATGAAAGCTTTTTCCTCCCCACTAGCACCCCTTAATTATAATTGTGGGTGATCTGTCAAGAGAGTTCTTATATTTAAAATTGATTTGTATCTATTAAAATAACTATTGACGGGTCATTAATGTTGGTATACCAAAAATACATCCTAGTATGACATCAAAAATTCCCTTTCAATATTTAGATATGTACATAAGCTTCTTCTTTTTCCTTGAACACTTCTTGACATTTGTAAATGATTTATAAAAGAGAACTTAAAATAGAAATTAACACTTCTCATATTTCAAATTGATCTCTGTTTGTTAAAAATGATTAAAGAGACATTATTGGGACACGAAAAATGTATTTTAATTAGTTTATATTCCATATAATATATGAATTTAATTAATTGTATTTGATAATAATTTGTATTATAAATTTATATTATAAATTATAATATATTTAAATATAGGTAAATTATCATCATTTTTTATCTATTAAATAATTGCATAATTTATGTAATTATATTTGTATTAATTGTGACAAAATACTATATTTTTTAATTTGATAAAGTTACTATATTAATATTTTAAATTAGCTAAATTTATTATTTAAATTTTTTTATCATTTGAAAAATATTTTCTTAATACATTAATACTCAAATGAATTTATTTATAAGTTATTTTATTTAAAAATTTAGGTTAACTACTTTATGTTAGAAAATTTAATTATTAAATTAATAAGAGTTCATGCATTATGAATAAATTTTCTTCAAAAAATATAAATTTTAGAAATATTTTTTATAAAGTTTCAAAAATATTTTAAATAAATTATGATAAATATTAAAAAAATGATAAAAATGTCAAAAAAAAGGAAATTATGAAATATCAAGTTTAACATTTGATATTTAAAAATAATGTGAAAAATTAAAATGTAAAAATTTTTAAATAGAAATTATCTTTCAAACCATAATTAAATATTACTAATGTAAGTATTTTATTTTTATATAAATATAATTGTTTACTTACATATAAATTATTTAATACACATAGAAATAATTAAAATTAAAATCTATTAATGAATTTGGATTGAAAATTAGGTGTAGATAATATTATTAAATATTTTATTTTGAAATAGATAATTTTCATAAAGAATAAGGATATATAACATATATCAAAGTGGTTTATAATTTAAACATTAAAAGATATATTGTTAAATTTATTTAAATTTTGAATCATACAACTCACTAAAATATTAAAATATTTTAAAATTTTATTTTTAATATTAAATATTTAAATATAATACCATCAAATTTTAAGTTGAAAATGATTTCAATAATATTAAAATGATACCAAAATTGTGTTACTCAAATAAATAAATAATTTAAATATTAAAAATTAGAAATAAAAATATTATTTAATAGTTCAAAAATTAAAAAATTAAATTAATAATTCAACAATTTAATAGCAGTAAAATTAAAAAAAGTAAATTAAAAATCAGTTATAAATAATTTAAATAAATAATTTATTATTAAAATAGATAAATGTAAAAGTTTTATCTATAATTTGAATTAAAAAAAAAGAAAATTAAAAGTTCTTCTCACTTTTCCTCTCTCTCTCTTAACAAGTAGAAAATACTTCCTGCAGAGTAATATTTAAGTGAGCATGAGTGTTACAATACTTTTATATTATTAGAAAGATATTAATTAACAATTTCTTTTGATATATAGATACATAGACTACGTATGAATAAAGAAAATTACACAATAAAAGGAGTCTTTATGCAACAGAGAAGTTCTTTTGGGTCAAAAAAATTTATGAATTGGGACCCAAATTAAATATATTAGTTAAAATGTATTTACAGTTTTATAAAAGTTTATTTTTGATATTATATATTATTAGGAGTCAAATATCTTCAACTACTCAATTTGATTATCAATCCACACACAGACACGTTTATCATAGGTGAGACCAATCGAGACTAACTTAAACAAATTCTTACAGTGTTGCATAATTTTTTATAAAATATAAGTTTTATTTACTCAACTAGATAATTACAAGTAATAATAATATTAATCTTATATTTTAAGTTTTAAAAAAAATTAACACCAATAAATATATAATCAAATAAACATATTCTTTTGTTTAAAAAGTATATGTTGCATTAATATTAGAGTATATTAATAAAATATCAAGTAATATTATATTAATATGGAATTTTACCATTATAATTTAAATGATGAATTTTTTAACAAATTTATCTTATAAAAAATGATACAATGGTGTGAGAGTTGGTGATTTAACTTAATTTTTCTAAAATGTGATTTTTTATTTATCTATTTTTCTATAACAATAGAAATAATAAATCATTTAATATATACTGGATTTGAATTCGAATTCAAAGACAGTAAAAAAAATTATTAAAAATAAATGTCCTTATACTTCTAAGTACATTTATCTAATCATTGAACTGACATAATCTTATCATATATACTGTCATGATATTATGAGATCGATTTGCTTATACTTGACATTTTCTTGAAAATAGTATCAATCCCATGAAAATGGATAGTGAAATCTCACTGCATTAGTTTAATATCATTTTAAGAAGGTCCATACTTGGGTACGCCGGTGAGGAATTGGAGTGTGCTCACCCTGATCAAATATTCCCTTTGACTTTGATTACCATCTATAGCCAGCAAACAGCTCTTAACAATAATTGATAATGGATTTTTCGTAGCTTTAGCCTCAGAAGTTTCTCATTTCTGGAGAAGAGTTGAAAACATCGAGTTTAGGGGTCAAATCTATTTGCACTTTTTCTTGTCTAGTTTAATCTTACTTGCACTTTTTCTTTGTTGCAAGTGACATAGTTTACCTTTCTTCATATCATGTATTGAATTCAGAGAATTATGTTGTTGATTGCTTCTTGAGGAAGCAGGCTTTGCCTTCTTGCATAGCTTTGACACACCGATGAACAGTTTGTTTGGATGTCCATGTTTGCTATAAGCCTCTTTCTTCCATTTAATTCCTCAATCTTACTCAGTGAAATTCTTGTTTAGATTAGTTCTCATTTGATATTTGGAAAAGGTGAGGATAATATTTTATGTTGAAGTGCAGTGAGTAACATGATCCCTAAATGTGGACCTTGAGGATTATGAGAAAAAGAAATTACTCTTAGATCTGTCCAGCAGAAAAAATGTCAACCTCATCAAAATGCACATCAGTTTTATCTTGGTTTTGTGCAGGTGTGCTATGTATCAAGATATCCAGCCTGCTTTCCTCGACTACAACAATTTGATTATTTAGCGGCAAAATTTAGCAACTGAGAGTTATCAATGGATATTCCGTCAAAAAACAACTCTCTAATTAGTCTAATTATTAAAAAATATATACTATTTAGTGACAAAAGTGACAGAAAGGAGCACTTCCATTACTATATTGTTAAAGTTCTAATTTTCCATCAAATATATTGACAAAATTACCAATGGAACTTGAAAGTGATACTTTTTAAATTTAAAATACTGTCAGAATCTGGACGATTAAATTATTTTTTAAAGAGTTGCTTATTTCATGATAGATTTATTAACAAAATTTTGTAAATCCATCACTAAATCCATATGTTAATATGAAACACACTATTTCATTAATTTTGTTTAATATAAAATATTCCATCGGTAACCTAAAAATATACCCCATTCATGAGATAAACCTCTCACTTCTGTGATTTCTAATTTCAATTTTATCTCTCTCTTGCTCCACTGCTTCTCCACATCCATGATCAACCACTACTTCCACCAGAAAGTCGCACTACTACCTAAAGGAATGAAGGTAACTTTCAAAACCTTAAATCCCACTTTGTTCTAATTTCAATTTGAATTTTTCAATTTAGGGTATTGTAGTTAGAGATTTGCAAATGTTACAATTTAGGGTAAATATTGATTAGAGATTACGCAATTTAGTAGTATGAGTTATTATCATAAGTATATTTTGATGCATTGAAGTTGGGGGGCTACGGAGAATAAAATAAAAACTCATCTTGAGATTGAAACAACAAGGAAAATTGTGAGAGAGAGATAGGAAAAGCATCAAATTCAAGTGAACTTTTGTGGAAAAAATAAGAAAAAATCAAAGTTTTTGTACTCGAATTTTCAATATTGCTCTAATTTTATTACCTGTGCTATCTACAATGAGAAGGCCAAACCTCAACGCATAAAGTCAACCTTTGACATTCTGAGCAACTGGAAATTGCCAACTGCACTTTTGGTTAGGGAGATAGTTTTAACTTTTCTATACTACTTAATGCAACCCTATCTGAATTTCAAAGACAAAAAAAAAAATCAAAATGTATTAGTAATTTTTTGAGCAAGGTCATTATACCCACATTGCAAAAGACTACACTTGAATAAGGATTTAAAACGTGATTGTGGTCATGTGACATTGAACATTTGGAGCCCATTGTTTCAATGTTTTTCTTACTATGTCTCTCAATCTACATTAAACACTGAACTAAAGTTACTTACTTGAAAACATGATTTTGTGGTTTTAAGCTATAATTGTGATTGTGTTTATGTTGGAATTATCATATTTAACAATAATGATGCAATTGCTTAGTCCTCTTAGCAATAATGAAGTGTGAGTATTGTAAGTGCATTACTTCTCACGACATTTTACATTTTGAAAATGATATACTAACATCTTTTTTTAATGTTGATGCTGCATATTATCTAATAGTACAAAGAGTCTCATAGTGAAATCCAATTCCTAATATGCAAGTTGCCTAAAACTTACAGATGATGATTAGATTATGCCACACTTGAGATCATTGTTTTATATGCTTATCTACTTTAAGATTAGGATGTCAAATTATCATTTATATATTGTTATCATGTCCTAGATCTCTTTTTTTGATATCATTAGTTCTTAGGGTTAATGTCTATTTTCAGGCTAAATTCAGCTTAAGTTCTTGGGGGCCTAACTTTGAGTGATCTTGCTTCAGCTCAAGATTGTTGATAGGTTTGAGGTACAAGTACAGTTGTTTTCCTTACTTTGACTTTTTTATAGTATGCACATTTGTTTCTTTGTATTTGTATTTCGGTTATTGTTTTGGAGTTTAAACTCTTACCATGTTCATTGTTTGAATTAGAATAATTGGACCATAGTTATTGGTTATATTGTGCACACCATTTGTATTTGTCAAATACTTTACAATTAAGAGATATAGTAATGAGTAATGTTATGGAGGTTAAACTTGCATACTTCTTTATTTCTGATTGAGCTAAAGCTACCAAAAAAGGGAAAAAAATCAACCTAAAACTTTTACTTATATTGTTGCTCTCCTTACCATTGTTATTTTAAATATGAAATCATTTATTCTATACCATAATATATGGACACTTAATCTGTTCTTCATATGGGTGAACTAAGATGTGTTGGCTTTGAATATGAGTGCATATATGAATGTAAGCTTTGTATGCATACACATTGTCATGGAAAGTAATCAATTCAATTATTCCAATTAGGTACGATGTCTTCAGGACAAGGGGATAGAGGTAATGGTGCTAGGGGTGGTTGCAAGGGCAAAGGTCATGATAAGGCCACCACTCCATGCGTCACACTATTCACACAGACTCCATCATTGCCACTGCCACACCTTTTACCTCACCAGGCGTTGAGTCATGTGTAGTCAACTCAACAACCTTCTCCTTCTCCCAGACTGTGGAGCCTTCTCACAAAAGACCTAAGCAAATAATCATGCGAGCAACACGTCTGGGCTAACCCCCTAACTTACTATGGGGTAGAGATTCCACGGACGGACAAGCTTGGGTGCATCCTGGGGATGACTCATAAATATCTTTTACATATTTAGTAATATTTCTATTATTGCATACCTTTTACATTGTCTTTTATGTATCAAATTTCATATTGATCATTGCATCTATCCATATCCTGTGAGGGACATAACAAAAGTGATTCAAGTTCGCTTTGAAAAGCCAACCCTCACATATATAAGCTATTCCCAATAGCTTAAGGATTCATGGTTCAAGGGTTGATCAGTAAGTATCAAGTTAATTCCTTTAAGTTCTTAGGCTTTAAAGTTTTGATTATTAGTATTCATGTACTTTAAATTAACATCATTATTGTAGGCCATGTGCAAGTGGAAGCTTGAGATCAAGTTCCACATTAAGAAGAGCTTTGCACACAAGTCCAAGGCCAACTAAATGGGCATGATAGATTGAACCCACTAGGGCCTATAGAAAAAACCTAAGTGGATGTCTGATCACATTTTCATTAGTGTCCAAAAGAATGAGAATAAAGACTTTAAGAAGAAGTAAGAGCTAAACAAGAAGAATAGGGCATCTGCTACTGGTAGGTCCTTATACACTAATGATTCAATCTCTATGTCTGAACATAAGAGAAAGATGATGAGTAATGTATCTTATTTCAATGTTTTGAATGAAATGAATGATGAATATGCATGAATGAAGAAGTATGTTAATGTATCTTATTTTTATGTTCCGTGTAAATGTAGGCAACATAACTAGGCTATAGCCCACTGATAGTGAGGTCTTCTTGAGAACTCACTTCAAGAAATGAATGATAGAGTTTGTCGATCAGGGTCACAGATGCTATTGTTGGATAGACATTCACATCACGCCCACCCTCTCTACCCATGCCACAATAGTGCTGGTTACTTCTGGAAGAGAAGTAGATGAGCAATAGGGGATAATGATGATGAGACTAAGAGTGACCTCTACGATTTTTTTTTGTCTTAGTTGAACTTGATTTTTTTACTAACGTAACAGTTTGACTTATAATAATATTTCCCCCCTAATGTGAATAGATGGATAATAATTTCATAATTAATGAATTATTTTTTTTGAAATTCTATGATGTGAAATTTCATAATTGTTATATGTTGATTGGTCTGTGTGCTGGAGTAAAATTGCATGGTATTTGTTGATTTGTCTAAAATATAGCAATAGATTTACTAACAAACTCAATTTAGTGATTGAATACATTTGTCGCTAAATTTTAAAAATTAAAATAATCTATTTGAATTATTGACAGGCATTCTATCGTTAAATGAAGGCTTTTTTAAAAAAATACTGATGGAATGTCCATAACTATATTTAATTCGTTGTTTGTCCATTGCAAAATTGGCCATCATTAGGTGCAGTTTAGTGATGAAATAACTAAATCTGTCACTAATTTTATTACTAATGCATTGTTTACTGACTCCTACCAATCTATCACTAAAAATTTAGCAATGGATTCTATTATTTTACCAATGGATTTTTCTATCACCAAATAATAAATTTCTTGTAGTACTCCTCTCACATGATATGAGATGTTCACACTGTGATTCTAAGTTAAAATTTTGACATTAATTTACTTTATGATGTAAAAAAAATTCTTATAAGATCCATTTTCCTAAAATGCCAACTGTCCTAAAATTGTGTGATACAGGTCATTGCTTTGATAGAAAAACTTCTTGTGGCTGTAAAGCAAAATGAATTGTCCGGATCAAATGTTGATCCAAATTCTAATGTGTCTCCGAGTTTGTCAAAGTCTAAGGAAAATGAAGTGGTATGCTCTTTCTCATTTGATTTTAAATTTGCATCCAAGCCAATTCAATAATCTTTTTTTTATGAATTTTTCACAAAAACCATAGTTGTTTCATAAAAGTATAACATAGGCTGATTTCAAAATCAAAGACTATTACAAGTAAAGATGCTGTAGAAAAAGTTTGTGTTCTAAAAACTATGAACCAAAGTTTGACTTCTCAAATTGATGAATTCCAACACAACATTGACAAGTTGATTGGAAAAATCAAATAACTAGAAAGCCAAAAACCAGAATTGGATAGTCATATTAAGTTACTAAATCAACAACAACAAGCAAATTGGAATGTAGGGGAGTACAAAATTTTTGGCAAAAATTTGAGGAAATTACTTCAAGCACAAAGGTTCGGAGTTTTTCTTATTTATGATAATGGGCACCATATATTAGTCCATTTTAAAAAAGGAAAAGATTGTGAAAATTTTTTTAAACTTTGGTAATCCAAGTCATATTGTGAAACACTTTGCCAAACCTAAAGTTGATGGAGTTTCTCCCTTCAATTCCATTGTCCTTTTTATATACAAAATCCCATGCGACACCCTTTTTATGATAGGCCAAGACACCAATTTCATAATAGTCCAATGACACCCCCCACCATGGTGCAATCAGTTCTGCTAGATTGCAGTCCTCTTTTCAAGAGATGGATATTCAACATCAGCTTCATTTGGGTACAATCTCAACAAATAATGCACCAGCTATTATAGACAACCTTCTCCCATGATCAATTTCTGTTAACAAGTGTTGACGTCAAATTTTGGTAATGGTTCAAACTCCAGCCAACGGGGAGATTCTTCGGGATCTCTGAACTTTATCCGGTTCAAGCACAGTAAAAATGATAAGAATGGCAAAAAAGAAGGGAAAGGCAAAAGGAAAACACAGGATTTAACGTGGTTCGGCTAAATCCAGATATCACCGGATCCTACGTCCACGGTAGCATGTTATTGAGACAGTATTTTTACAATGTTATAATGTTTGATCTCTATTTTGGCAGAGTTTCAGCATAGTTCGACCTCTTCCCCTTTTGCAAAGGGGCTTCTTCCTCGTATTTATAGAGGAGGAGAGGGTTACAATAGTAATTACATATGCAGTAAATAAGTTACATCAATATTTAATGTACAAG
>JANHAO010022278.1:0-12259 GCA_026873985.1 Saraca asoca
GGTGTTGCCTATAGACATCGAAAATCGTTGCCTATTATGTGCCATGGTGTTGTTTATTGTTGAGAAAATCGTTGCCTAATTTTTGCTAAAGTGTTGTCTATTTTTTTTGGCAACGGTTGTTAAATATTGCTTAAGATTTCAGAAACCGTTGCTAAAACAATAGATGAATACTGTTGCCTATAACTGCGGAATAGGCAACGATTTTTTTGTCTATTGCTAAAAATCCTCAAAAAATCGTTGCCTAACAGAATAGACAACGGCATATAAGATAACAATAGAAAATCGTTGTCTATTTATTTAGGCAACGATTTTCATAGTTTAGGCAACGGTTTTTGGCCGTTGCTTAAGGCAAAAAATGTTGTAGTGTATTTTTAAAAATACACAAACTGATTAAAACATAATATTATAACATTTGTATGAATCTTTTTAATTAAGTTAAATGTGATAATATGACATTTTTGATAAATTCCTATGAATCACATTCTTAGAAATATTAAAATTTAAAATTTCTAGGAATGCATGATTCCGTGAATCAAAGCTCTTTTTAATTTCTGTAGTTTTCCCTTTTATTGACTTAAATTCAAACTTAAAATGTTGTATTTCTATGTGTTAATTAAGTAGTCTATTGCTCCACTCATCCTCAAAGAAAAAAAAAAGATTTACGGAGATTTTAATTAATCAATATCATAGATTTACCATACTAAAATCGGAATTAGTCAATGATAGGCCAAATCTCGGACAAAGTAACGGAGAAACTTTTTCTCATGCGGGCTACTTCGCAAAAGAAAGTGGACAGGAGTTCAACTTTTGGTGTTTACCTTTATGCATTACTTTTCTTTTATTTTAAAAATTATCTTTTTCATTTTTCTCATATACTTTAAATTTTATAAATAAATGACTCAATACTAAAAATACTAAATCTTTCCCTGTATAAATTACCTTGGTTTAAAATACTCATCAATAAATGTACATAAATTAAACCATTATAAGCTTGAGTAATTACGAAAATTTGACTTCTTTTAGATGTTTTTACATGATCATTTTTTTCGTTTAAAAATTTAAAATTAAATAAAGTAACAACATTCAATATTCAAGAAATATTTCTAATATATAACTTATTTTTATATTGTCTTTACACATATGAAACAAATATAATTTTATTTTTGTTTATGAGTCCTATATTCAATTGTAAATGCAGTACATATGTAGAGTTTTAGGAGTGATTTGATTCATATAGTAAGTAAGTTTCTACGAGAAGTTGAACTTTCTACGAAGTAAATTTTTGTATAATTTTTTTAATAAATATTAAAATTTGTTTGATTGACACTAAAAAAGTAGAACTTTTTAGTAAGTAAATTTTTACGTGATGTTTTATTCAATTATAAACTTCCTAAAAAGTATTATTAGAATGACTAAAATACCTTTAAAAAGTTATGTTCTTTCGCTAAGATAATGGGTAAGTTTTTTAAAATGATACTTTTGTTATTATTTGAATTTTGTAATGATAGTTTTATATTTTTGTTTCATTAAAAATATAAAATATAACTTACTAAGGGGATTGAATAAGCAACTTTTTATATTTTGTGGGAAGTAGAACTTTCTTTATTTTTTGAATTAGTAATCGATTAAATAACTTAAATATTTTTTATTTTATGAAAAATTATACTTCTTGTTAAGTTTTCTGCGAACTAAAGGACTTCTTAATTTATTTTCTCTGGTCCACCAGAAATTAAATAATAAAAGTGATAAAGAGAGGTTGTTGAATATTGAAAACCTAGTATTTATTTTTTTAAAAACCTAGTATGTCTCTAAAAGTAATTTACTTAGATATGGTGTTGTTGGCTCATGGCTATTAGGGTAGATGGTGGTAGGTTAGTTGATAGTAGTTGATTGACCATAAACCATATTCCCCATCAGAAGTGGGTAGATGGACGAGTCTGAAGCTGGGATGCTCCTCGAAGCCTGTACTTACCACTTAATTAATCAATTAATATGAAGAAGAGCGTAATTAATTAGTCCTAATCATGCATCACGAGAGAGCCAGGCAATTAAACTATTTCACCAACCCATTTGCTTTTGTTGGTAGTCAACCTAATTCAGCTCTTCTTTCATTTTTATCTGAATAAAATAGAAAAAAGGTGGAGGATATGTTTTCAAGATTCAAGGATTGGTGGTGCTCCATTTCCTCACATTTTCAAGAAACACTGATAATTTTACCAAACACCAATAATTGGATCTCTTCTCACTATTTGCATGTTCTTTTTAGGGGCCACTCAAGTGAGGTGCTACTTTCTATATCTCTTGATTATTTTATTTTTGTAAATGACTTAAATATATAATTTTTTATATATGCCATGCATGTATATCAAATTAACACATAAAATTATATCTTAATATTATTTGATTTTAATATATGATATATATATTACATTATTTATTTATCCGTTGATAATCTGATTGTAATTCAGATATTCTATATACAACTACCACTATGATGTTACCTTGGAGTCTAAATCCATGGTTGAAGGTAGCCTTTCACCCTACTTGTTTGTGAAAAGGAATGGATGATAAAATGAATGGTAAAAATGTAAGAATAACATTGTCTAGTTTATTTTAAGACATGTTTTGTTTAATAATTGATTATAAATATAGTGTTTGTTTAGTATAATCATTAGAATCTTCAATAATCAATTATATATCAAATAATTGATAATAATATTTTTTAGATATATTTGGTTATATTTTTAGAATATATTTTATTTTAATCTGAATTACAGAAAAAAAATATATTCATATTTGTACTCTTGCTACCCATACTTTTCTCTTATTTTAGCATCATATACATTAAGGACAAAAACTCTTATTGCTTTCTAATTCTTTGATGTATTTTTTAGTAATTTAATACTAAAAAGTGATTTTTTATATATATTATCTAAATAAGAATATGTTATATATAATTAATTATCAAATAATATTATTAAACATAATTTTTTATAATCATTTTTACCATTATTATATCAAATAAGCTTATAATTAATTTTGAAATTATTGATTATATATAGAATCTATTTTATCTTTGATAACATCTTTTTTGATAATTGGTTATATATAATCTATCTTTGTTTAAATGATATATATAAATATTTTCATTGTTAAATTACTAAAAAAAGATAATAAAGAAAAATAGAAAATAAGTTTTATTATTATTGTTGAAATAAGGATAATAAAGATAAAAAAAGAAAAGAAAAGTGAGATTAATATAAATATAAATCGCCTTATTTAGTTATAAAAAACTAGATTGTTTTAAAAGTTTGTTATCTAAAATTTTGTAAAATATAAAAAACACGTTCAAATAATTAAAAATAGAAAACATGATTCTTCATTTTCTAAATTATAACTAAGTTGTAAAAATCGTGTTTTCTTTAAAAAAAAAAAAAAACTCTAGTTTTGCTAATGGAAAACACAACTTTTATAATTTTTTTTTTTAAAAAAACTAGGTCATGAATTCAATTCCCATTAGAAACAATTTTTTTTTATTAAATGACAGTCCTTACTTTTAGATCTAAATATTAATTTAAAAAATTATTTTCATTAATAAACATTTTAAATACAATTTTATGTATGAAAATAGAAAATAATTTTGCTTCACAAAATAAAAATAAAAAATAGAAAACATTTTTTACAACTAAATATGATTTTAATATTTCTCTTTCTAGAATTCTAATTAAACTAAAAATTATTCTAATTGAGATTATTATCTATAATTTATTATTAAAATTTTTTAAAAATATAATCAAATATTTCTAAAAAATATTATAATTCACTATTAAACTTATAATTGATTATTAAATTTTTTTATCAATATACCATGCATAAAGGCTTCCACCATTTTTCACACAAGTATATATCCCTTTACCAACTCTGTTACCTTCCTAAGGATTACAAAAAGCAAGAGCATCTTTTCTTTGACAAATAGTATTTCATCCGTTACTAGTTTGAGAAGTCATTAAGAAGATACAAAGGCAAACCTACTTTTCATTCTCAAGTGAAATGTTATTAAGGAATAGAAAAAAAGAAACAAAAGAAAAGAAGATGATAAGGTGAAATGGTGATGTTAGTTAAGAAAAGTACCACATCGATCGTGGTAGGTGGCAGCCGGCAGTCACGAGTTGCTGCCCAGCAAACACTGCCCAAGCCATCACATTGGCAGCTGATTCATTCGGTTGTTAGACAGTTATCCAAAGGCCTGGTCTTTTTCACTCTTTTCCCGCTTTAATGTCTGCTTTGACCATTCAAAAAAGTTGCATCAATTAAATACAAAATCGGTTTAGGAAAAAAAATTTATTCCCCACGTGATTATACACATAGGTAAATAAAATAAGAAAAGTTAAAATTTTACTAATGAGATCTTTTTTATAAATTTTAAAAATTTATGGATTACATTCATAAATTGAAAAAATTACAAATAATGTTTTTAAAATTTTGATAAAAGTGAAAACATTGGTTAACTATAATAATTTTAATCATAAATTAGTATATATATTATATATATTTTGTTGAAAGTCCTCTGAAGAGGAAACATGTATTGAACATTTCGTGTCTCAATCTATGAGATGTGACCGACGTAAGAGGTTACTAGTAAAAGACTTGCTACAAGTCTAACAATGTAATTTATACTGAATATTCACTATTTTATAAATACATATTTAAACATTTACAAAATAATTCTAAAAAAAATCTGACAGAATTTTTCTTATTTTTCAAACATTCAATATAATGCCAACATACACATAAAGGGGGCTACATGCCTAAAACAACTTATACAACTCATAACAGAAATAAAACAATGGCCCTGGCTAAACCATCCCTATCTTACTTGACATCCATACAATATACATATGTACAATGCATCCATACCAACTACCATCAACTCTACCTTTTATATATCTATAATCTTTGTAGAAGTGACCTATTCAGTCAAGTAGCAAATCCTAAATCTAGGTGAGGTGAAAGGACACCAGGAGGATCTTGGGGCTCTGAAAAACATAGAAAGAGAGAAGTGAATTTCATAGAAACTTAGTGAATAAACAATCCTATGATCACATAAAAATCTCATTTAAAAACTATGTTTAAAACTATATATAAATAGAGAATATAGCTGTGGAGATATGCTTACCCCGTTTCGCAGTCATAATCTCAATTTACATATGAAAACTATATTCCGACATAGAAATCAAGTAATTGAAATCATAATATTTGATAAAATGAAATAAACAGTCATGATCTCGAAATAATAAGATATTTGTAATAACTATTTTATCCATTAACCATTAGGATCTAAGAATAATTTCTTACAGGCAACCAGCTTAATAATATCATATCAAATGTAGCACATATCTCTGTTTTGCCTTATTACACCAAACATAACATATCTCCCTAATCTTATTCCTCTAGTACATATACTAATCACAAGTGCACTTGAAGGTTTCTAGAGAATTACTAATGGATTCAGAATTCCAAATCAACATTTTAAACATATTATGTAGCAATAAATTTATTATTCGGGTAAGTAACATATATAGAAATACATGAATCAGCTAAAGCACTTTCATATTTATACATCATATACAAAAATGGCATTATCATTTCTCATAATACAAATAAGTATGAAAATGCATAATTTTAGCATGGCCAACAATTTCATGAATACATACCGCATGTAAAAATACTTTTAAGGCCAGATTAATATATATAGAAAGTCCCATTGTTTAAAATCATTTATACATTTCATAGAATAAAATTACTTTATGTTTACACACAGGATTATTAAGTGAGGAGAATTGTCCACTCACCTCAAATATTTCTTAGAATAGCCTAACTGAGAAATTAGCTGAAACCCTAAAAATTTGGATGCAAATGAGTTCAATACTTTAACAGCAAAATCTCTGGAGCAAAACAATCATAAAATCCCAAGTTTCTTCAGAAATTGCACACTAGGGTTTCAACTAGATATCTTGAAATATAAATATAGAGTTGTTATAAAATGAATCTTATGCTTTAGAGATGCTCATTGGAGTTTAAAGCGTTAGAGACTAGCTCGTCACCGGCAGAAACTTCACCGGCAAGCTAAAAAAGCTACTGGCCGAACAGTAACAGAACCAAGGGAGAAAAGCTATTGCCATGAGGTGGCAAAGAGGAAGACGCTAGAGGAGGGAAAGTAGATGATTGGCTGTGGTTGGACGGCCGAGACGTGACCGGAGGAAGAAAAGCTGAACAACATAGGAAAACTGGCCAAATGTAGCAACAATGGCAGGACGTCCAGAAGATAGGATGTACCAGGAGGAAGAGATACCAAAGAAAACACCGGAAGAGGGAGCTCGCTGGTTAGCAAAGGCTTGAACGACGATAGGATTGCGATCGGATGAAATCTCTAAGAGGCGATCGAAGGAAGCTTTAGGAAGCAGGGGAAGAGAGCTTGCATTCTGTGTGAGGAAGAGGTAGCAACTAGGAAATATATCAAAAAGGAAATAGGGCAAATTGCAGTTTAACCCCAAAACTTTTCACCAACTTCAAATAAGTCACCCAAAAAAATTAAAAATTACAATCTGGTCTCAACAAATTTTTAGCTTCTGCACTTTAGTCCCCCAGTATCTTATTATTATTATTTTTTTGGTATTACAGAACATCTTATTTATTCATCAAAATTTTAATTTCATAATATAGATTTAGAGAAAATTTGGAACTAAAAAGATATTTAATATGCATTTGATCCCTTATAAGAAAGGAAATAAAAATTTTAATAAAGTATATGCAATACATGTGCTATTTTAAGGTTAAAATTAATAGTTAATTAATGTTTTCATTTTTCATTACGATTTTAGGGGATAACTTGTAATTTGTTCAAAGTTTAAAGGATAATTTGTAAGTTTTTAAAATTTAAGAAGGTAATTTGTTATTTAATAAGATTTTGAGAATATAAAATGTTTTTTTTCCTAATATAAAAAGAAATTATACATTACTCTTGTATCAATTTTTTTTTTCATCTCAAATAGAAAAAAATAAACACGAATTTTTTTGTTTTGGAGAGATTCTTCCTAAGTGCGAAGGCATGACCAATATAACAAAGCCATTATTTTAAAATAAAAATCTCTCTTATGTTATACTTGTAAACTGGCTTTACAAAAGTTGAGTTTTCTTAATTTTGGTTGTGCTCAAAACATGCATGTTATATTATGCCTAGGTCAGATATTTTTCTTTAATTTCTATTACTTGGGACAAGATTTGAGGCCCGCTTACTGGCATGCCTAAAGATTACCCACTGGGCTTATATTTGGTTGGCCCATTGAGGCTTGATCATGATGGACATGGGCTTTGTCCAACCGACTTCCAAGCCCGTCTTTTGTTTGGAACAACAAGTAGAAGACGCAATGGTAAAAACTTATTTCACGTGGCGATCTGTCTTCTCGACTTATTTTAAAAAGTAAAGTGATATATTATAATTATTAATGAAAAAATTAATGACTTCATTTGATTAATAATAAATAATTAAAATTTAAAATTTAAAATTTATAATTATTTAGTTTTTTGAATTTTTTTAATATGAATATTTTATTTTTTTAAAAGTATATTTTAGACTATAGAAGAATTAAATCCTTTCTTACCCTTGTATTTGCCATCATTACACAGTTATATATCCTTGAAATGGTAATTCATGTGATTTGTAATAGCTCACTTTATTTTATTCCAAACAACTCTCCATTTGTTTTTTTCTTTATTTTATCATTTTCTAAATAAATTATAAATAGTCCATGCAGAATTTTAATAGCAAATTTGTTATCTCAGATTTAAATTTCATAAAGAGCACTTCAAAATTTAAGCTTGAGAATAAATGAGGTCCATGTGAGAATGCATCCTTAGAACTTTCTAAAAATTATATTAGTCAATTATCAGTTGAGAACATTCTTAACTGTTAAACCAAAAATATAAAACAACCCATAATACAAAAATTAATATAATAAGTTAAAATATATTTCTTTATGATTAAAAATATTTATATATTCCATGAATCTTATTAAAAACACCTCAAAACTATTACTTTTAACTGAATAAAAAAAAATTCAAAAATCAAATAAATAGGCATATATAAATGGTGAAAACATGGATAATTTACAAGTAAGAATCTGTTTTAAGGTTTAATAAAATCTGAAGAAATCCCTAATTGAACTACTCTATCTTATCCTTTTTTTTTACTTTTTTCAGACAATCTGAACATGTTCTTGAAAAATAAAATGACCTAGAAATAAAAACGACATAATATGGTTTGTCATACCGTTATGTCATAGTTCGAGACTTGTGATCGAATTCAACAGACAAATGTACTAGGATTCAGATGAAACTTGACACAAAAATTAAGCATAAAGAGAAAATTATGTGACGTGAATTTAAGGAAAAATTTTCACATAGATTATTTTTTTGATTTTTTTATATTTTGAGGGTATTTATATAATTTTAACCAAGGTAACTAATTCAATGCTAGTAAACAAGCGCATGGTTGTGATCCTTAGATTTTTATCTTCGCATTAATATGTTATGACACATTAGAACCCTTAAGAGTTAGAAGAAAAGTCTTTTTATCAAGTTGAAAAAAGTATATCTACTATTGTTGTTTGGGCTTTTACTTAAAAGGTTCTTTAGGAGGGAAGTGCCTAGTGACTTAAGGTGGGTATCGAGGCATTCGTCTAGTGGATCAAGTGTGTGGCCTTAAGCCTCCCCTACACACTCGGGAGTCTATATTGAAACTTTTTAAATGTGAATAAAGAAATAATCCCTCTTTAATCGAGATATTGTCCTATAGAATTTATTTATTTTTGGTCGCATTCATCCATATTTATTTAAATTGTATGAACACATCATGATTATATATGTGAATGGCTTGGTTGCCTTTATATGTGATTTGGTTACTATGTGCTATATGATTTGTGGTTATGGTTGACTTTATATGCTATAAATTATAGGTGTTGCTCGTTATTTTCGAAGCTTAGATGGTGTATGACCGATTGGCTAACTTATTTTCAAGTACTAATTGATTAAGTACTCAGTAAGAAGTTTAAGTGCCACACATTTTGATAATTGAGTTGTCAGATCGTGACAATTTGATATCAGAGCACGGTTAAGACCATGTTTCTTTGTTTTTTGCTGCACCCTATTGATACACCACTATGTCGAAGAAAATGACGTTTGTTGAATGCTTTGATGTCGCAATTAGGAATCTAGAAGGAGTAGCTGAAGTCGTAAGAAATTTGGAAAATGAAAATATCCCTAAACTCTTTCAAAGGGCCACGAATTAGAAATCTCTCGAATACCAAGTCTTGAATCTCAATGCTAGCACGGGAGTCAAAGGCACGGGAAACTAGTGAATCTCTGCAATTCGGTGAGTCGTTTGTTGTAATTAGGAATAATCAGAAGGATTTGGGAATGCTATGAAAGACCTTACTAATAATGTGAATGATGTAGTAGCAACTCTTCGTGCTAAGATGAGTGATATAGTAGCCTTTGTGAAGATATTGATGACGACCATCAAGAATAGTTCGCAAGAGGGTGGTGCCTCAATGAAGGAGGAAAGTGAAAATATTCGAACCAAGGCCATATATAGGGGAAAAAATGCACAAAAGGTTGGGAATTTTGTGTTAAATATGGACCAGTATTTCCAAGTGTTGGCATTATTTCTGAGGAAGAACAGAGCAATCATGTTCCTCACGGACAACGGTAAGGTTTGGTGGGGGACAAAGTACCAGGCGATTCAGGAAGGAAGGTACAATATCAATACTTAAGAAGAGCTCAAGCAGGAGTTGAAGGTGCATTTTTATCTTGAAAAAATGGACTATTTGGCTTGATAGAAATTATAAGAGTTAAGACAGACAGGATTAGTTTAGGACTACATGAAGATGTTCATGGTGATTATATTGGATATAAGGGATATGACTAAAAAGGATAAGCTATTTTGCTTCCTAAAGGGTTTATAGCGAGGAACTACCATGGAACTCCAAAGGAGGAGAGTCAAAAGCCTCATGGAAGTCGTGACTACAGCTAAATGCTTGTCTAACTATAACATAAGCTTTCTTGGAATAAAGTCCAACCGAGAGGGCTTGAACACTGCTAATACCGACCAATCAGGCAAGGGTGGCAATTCTAATAGTAGGGGAGGAGGTAATGAAATGTTATCTTGTTTGCAAGTTTTAGGATCATCTTAAAATCCATCAGCAAAGTGAAGTCCAAGATCCTAGCCTGTTTCTTATGCAAGGGTTTTCATAAAGTGGTAAAGTGCCCATAAAAGGTTGCCCTTAATGCCTTAGAAGCCAAATTTCAAGAGGAAGCAGAACAAGGCAACAAAGGTGGTGATGAAGGTTTTGATAGGGAGGAAAAGTCTTGCTCTAGGATTGGTGCAATTCGATTCCTAGACTCCCAAGAATAGCAAGACAGTGACAAAGTGTGGTAGATCTTATCCCTATTGGGGATCTACTCATGCAAGAAGCTATGCGGGTTTAAGGGTATCACCACGTATAAAAGTAGATGAGGTAATGGACAAAGTGCATCAGGAGAGATGTGCAAAACTAAAAAATCCTTATAAGAAAAAGCCTATTGAGAAGGTGGAGAGCGTACTGTGTTTGAAGAGTAGTTACTTAACACCTACATTTTTATTATATCTAATTATGAAATTCTTGCATACAGAACCATTCACTTAGTCGTAAGGATCAACTTACGACAATAGCTCACATTGCTTTAAAAGTGTTAGAGTTCAGTCACAAGAAGAGCTTATGACAATGACCTTTGAGAGCATGGATGTGTGGAAAGCAAGAATAAGAGTGGAGGATAACTCTTTGTTCAACTCTATCGGCTGTGGTAGGGGATACTATTGAGGTATTATGTTTGAGTGATCATGGAGGCACCAGCTGGGTGTCAACTCCATGTTCAAGGAGTGGTGTTGTTGAAGTAGTAAAGTACACAACAAAGTATGATGGAAAGTTGAAAAACCATGCAAGTAGACTTGTGAGCAAAGTATGAGACTTGCAAGTAGGCCATGTTTTATTGGCAAGAGATGATACTTTTATTCGAACAATCCATGAGACTTGCGTTTTTCACATCGGTGGTATGAGACATTGGATGTGAGACTAACCAATAGTAGGTGCAACCTAAATGCCAAGTTACTACTCAGCAACAAAGATAATGAACTCGAGAGTTATGAAGATAGCTCATTTTCATCATCAATAATAAGTTAGAGAGACAAATAGAAGAAAGCCTAAGAAGAGTGAAGTGTTAAAGACAAAACATTGGCGAAGTGCAAAGAGACAAGTAGAGAAGAAGTCGAGGGAAGAGCTCAGGAGAAGTAGACTGAAGATTCTATTGATGTTGTGTCACTTTGAGTTGTTAATGAGGGCATTGACTTTTTCAAGTAGGGAAGAATGTCACAGTTTAAGACTTATAACTAAATTCGATAGGCAAATGTACTTGGATTCAAATGAAACTTGGTATGAAAATCAATCATGAAGAGAAGATCATGTAGCATGAATTTGAGGGAAAATGCTCATGTAGATTATTTTTTTTGATTTTTCCTTATTTTGAGGGTGTTTATATAATTTTGACGAAGGTAACTTGTCTAGTGTGAGTAGATAGGCACATGGTTGTGATTCTTAAATTTTTATCTTTATGTTGATATGTTTTGGTGCATTAGAACCCTTAGGAATTAGGAGAAAAGTCCTTATGTTAATTTAGAAAAAGCATGCCTACTCATGCTATTTGAGCTATTGCTTAGAATGCTCTTTAGGGGGAGTGTCCGGTGACCCCAGGTGAGCATCGAGGCATTCATCTAGGAGATCGAGTATGTGGCCTTAAGCCTCCCCTACACACTTAGGAGTTTGTATCAAGCCTTTTTAAATGTGAATAAAGAAGTAGCCCTTCTTTAATCGAAATATTATCCTATAGAATTTATTCACTTTTGGTCGCATTCATCCATATATGTTTGAATTGCATAAACTGTTAGTCTGGATAGGTGTCCTAGGTCAATTTGATTGGACTTTATTGCATTTATGACTATACATTCCATAGATTTAGATATTAAAGGTTATATGTTCATCTTATATTGCATTTAATGTGCATTGCATATTTAAGATGAAGTTTATAGTGAGAAGTTAATTCATTCAATCAATCCTATAAGGGGTTATGGGATTGTGAAGGTGATTGTTAATGATATAAACTTCTGTAC
>JANHAO010022279.1:0-12246 GCA_026873985.1 Saraca asoca
TAACTCAAACATAATAAATAGAGTTTATAAAAAAATATGAATCCCAAGTTGGTAACAAGGAATGAAAGTATTATGTATGCAAAAGCATCCAATCAATGAATTTATAAGCCAAAGTGATTATGAGGTATGAAGATAACAATGAATGACTGTGATTATTGAAATGCAATTACTATGAGTAGCATTATGGTGTAATGCCTGATGATTACTCGAAATATTGAATAGTATTTGGTGATGTGATGTTATAATTGTTGTTAGAACTGTAATCATTTGCAATAAATGATTATTTGGCTTAAAGCTTGTTCATGTATAAGAATGGGAATGAATTATTGTATTTTTTGTAAATACCATGATTATATAAAGTGTGATGGCATTTTGTGAATTTATGAATGGTATGTGTGACATTATTAACAATATTGCCATGTGATTATGTGATACTGATAAGATGTGATGGAGAATTATGAATCGGATTCTGAATCTATGTGTTTTACATTGATGAGTGGGATAAGGATGGATTGGAAGGGTAAGGCTGGATCAAAGTAACAAGGAGATTTACATTCCTACTTTGTAATATTGAATGGCTTGGTATCATTTGAATTGTTGCAAAATATTATTATTTAATTAGAACACAAAGTGAGTTCAAATGTTGATCAGTGGCTTTGAGAGCATAACTCAGCTCCATGTTCAAAAGTAATATAGTGCAAGTTTCATCATATATGAATATATAATTGTCAATAATTACTTATAGAAGATTCTATAAGAATTACCCAAGTAGATGGGTATGAATACTTATGTTTGTACAAGCTTTGTTGTTTAACGAGTTCATAAGTTCAGTACATTTTATCCACTGGACCTCAGATTCACTTTTTTGTGGGCTTTTTTTTTTCTAAATTCTTAAAATATTGCAAATCCCATTCTAGAAAAGTAAGATAGATAATAATCTGAAAAAAATAATAATTAACACTTACACCACCATGATATCGAGTCTATTATGAAGCTAACAGATAAACATCCACTATACTATCATTTTGAATTTGTTAAGATGTGAAGTTTTACATGATGCGAAGATTATTCTACTTGAACCGCCAAATGTACTGTTAATGATGGCCGTGGGATGGTTTGACTCTTAAAGGTCAACCATCAAGTTAAAAAATATTTTGCTATCTTTTAAGAACATGTAAATAGAAAAGGCCATAATGCTTAGTTACAGTAACATATGTTTTGGTAATATAACAAGACATAAGTTAAGGTAACTTCTTTTGAATGCCCTGTCTTTTTGAAAGATGTTTTTGGTAGTTTTGATAGTGGAATCAGGCCCTAAGATGTAAATTTGATAGTAGTTATATGTTGTAATTGTTAGAGACTTACATACATTTAAGCAAGACTGGTACATGGCCTATTAGGTAGTACCAATGTAAATTAATTAATATATATATTCTCATGAGTAACCTTATGTGTTGAGTTTGCCACAGTTTAATGGTCTTTGTTTTATGATAAGATAACTACGAAAATAACTTACAAAAATAATAATAGGTAATGATAATAAAAAGCTGGTGAATATCTAGTGAAGGAATGATATTCATGCCGATCATGACTAGGACTTTTGGGTCATGACAAAATACTATTGCTACATTAAGTGAAACAAATGTAAAGGTGTTAGAGACAAACTAGAAGTTGATTATGAACATGTTAAGGTAAAGCATACATGAGTAAACTCATCATAAGATAGAGGATTTCTTTTTTAAGACCATCACAGATCCTACCAAGATAAGCATAAGTCATCACTCTACACAAATTGCAAGAAACAAAAGAGAAGGTAAAGTGGCATAGACAAACTATCATGATCATTATCGAACACACCAAGAATATAATGAATCACCAAGATTTACAATATGACACCAAATACAAACAAGTGCAAAAGACATTAAAATTGTAGTTACCTGCTTCTTTCTTGGATTGTGGATGGGGAAAAAGGCCAAGGCCTCGAAAAGGAAAACTAGTCTTTTCAAACACTGGAATGTTCTCTGGACCTAAGTTAATGACTGCCTTGGTTCCATGAGCTAAAGTTCTACAACTTGCAAACCTCTTAAGAGACACATTTATGTAAAATGTCAAGTTTATGATAAGCTTATTAGTAGGACTTTGAATATCAAAGTTTTTAAAAGAAGACATTGCTACAAAAGAATGTAATTGTTTCACCTACAATATTATTGCTATTTGCATAATGCAAACTTTAGTTTCCAAGTGAGCTATACCTTCAAAATTAAAAATCTTATAAGATTTGAATCTTACCTTTAAATCACAACAGGTGCACAAAACTTTAAGATAGTTGTGAGGAAAACTTCAAATGGCAGAATTGATCCCAATTTACCTTCAAAATTGCAAACTGAAAATTTCTAAAAAAAAATGCAAAAAAATGAAATTGCAAAATTGAAAATGTACTAGATATAAAAGCTATAAGAATTAGAATAAATTTTACTTCCAAAATAAACATAAAGGTTAGATGAATTTCTACAAAATCACAAACCAAAAGAATAGAAGCCAAAATTACCTTTAAAATCAATATCACAAACTAAATAAATCTCTGATTATCTTTGGGATGAAAATCACAAACAAAATGGACCTTTAACTATCTCTTGAATCAAAATCATAATATGCATAGTGTACATTTTTAGAATTATGAAAAGTAGAGATAAAGCATGATGAAATTTGAAAGCAGTTTTAAGTGATAGTGTCATAGTCCAAAGTGGTCATTAGCCTCCAAAAAATCGACCACGAATGATCTACTAAAACTAATTGAAGAAGTGGCTATGACAAGGGCAGTGTTAGACCCAGATTAATTAACTTGCTACATCTGGTTGATTAGTTCCTTTGTAGAACTCAACCAAACAATGACTTTGTGAATTAACTCCTTAACTAACTCATGACAAAAGGTGTAACTCAGGCATGTACAAATAATGTGACTGCAGTAATCGCCCAATGGGATTCTCACTTATGCTACCAATATGGCAAAAACATGTGATTACACATTGTTCATCCAAGAGCATGACAGTTGGCACACTTGGCACTTATATATCCTAACAAGTATCCACTCTTTAGATCATCTTCACTACATTTACTAAAATTATGTGAAGTTACTAACTTGACTGTCAGAGTGTGCTCAGTGGATCACTTCTGTCATGTGTGATTGACTTGACTGTGTGTGTAGGTCACCTAGTGATAACTTACCGTCCTATTGGTATGCTAGTCCCAAATGGATAGTTTCATTTGGCACCATCTACAGCCTTCCTAGCCACCAATGTCTTATCGATCTTGCTCTCATTTAACTTGGATCCCATTTTCTATAGAGGATCATTATGAAAGAGTGAGAGAAGAATACTTAGACAAATTTCCATTAAAAAACTTGAACAAGAGTGATGAAAATTTTCAACACAGCTACCCTATATTATATCATCATGTATCAAAAATCTAATTTCCCAATATTTTATGAAAAATCCAGGGGATAGCAATGAGTATCTCAATTGCAAATATCAACTATCCATTTTTGCCTTATCTCCATAAGAACCATTGTTTTCATTAGAAGTGCTGGCCTACAATACATCTTGGCTTGCTCTAATGTAGTCTTCACAAAAGCTTTGCCTATTATTCGGTGGAGCTGCAGTCATCCAATCACCTCAAAACTCACAGATCAATGACAGTGTATTTGCCTATGAGGATCTCTTATTAAATGAGATCAAGGTCTTACGAGCTAAAATTATTGAAAAATTTCTCATAAAACACAACTCTCAATTTTTGAAGAACCTTTAAAGAATAAAGCAAGAATGCCGAGTTCAAGTTCCCAAGGTGAAGCTGGGTAATCAAGGTTTTGAAAAACATAGGCCTCAATAAGGAGGGTTTTTCAAATCCAGTTGGCAATTTGGTTCCAAATGTTGAATCACTTCGTTAGGCTACAACAATAGTAGAACACCATTCCACAATAGCAACAACTTCAACAACAGGCAATTTCACATGTAAGCAAGTTTAAGCAATTTGAGGAAGCATATTGCTGCATCAATAATATAACATCGTTGAGCAATTGAAAAAAAATGATTATGCCATGCAATCCATCTTTATTGCTAGTTATGGTGGCTCTTCAAATGACATAAAAACATGTAAAGCTCAATGCTCATTCTAGAAGATATTGATTGATCTAAAATGCCCAAAAAATGATCGACTCTCCAACCTATAGGAAAGACTCGAGACCCTTTGAAACCTATATATCTAAAAGCATGGTATTTCGCACAAGGCTAACAAAAATTGAAAGAGCGAAGAACCCACAATGACCAATAACAGGCAAGTATAGATGGAAGTTAATTAATTGATTATCAATTTCCTAAAAGTAAGATATCAGCTCATAAAAAACATAACAAGTACTATACCTCACTTGTAGAAACACATTAATCCATGCTTCTCTTTAGTGATAACTAACTTAAACATTGAAGCATGCTCAACAAGTTCATCATTGTGCATAACTAGCTTTATTCACTATATAGGTTCTTTTGGCCAACATTGATCAACCTAAGCAAAGAGAGCTCACACAAGCCAAAGAGCTAGAAACCAAAAAGAATGAAAAAAAAAGACTTAGAATGATAAGCTACGTGTTTAGTCGATTAAAGGAAAGGAAGAAAATGGCTAGAAACAATAAAAGGTTAAAAAGATTGAGCTATAAGCTTAATATCAAGCTCGACCAGACCCCTTAGCACTAATAAAAGCATAAGTAGACCTCTTGGTACTAATAAAGCCCTTTTGAAAAGTGAGTTGTCCCAATTTGCTTGCTGAATTTGGTCACAAGTCCTAATTTGTGACATTTTCTCCTACTTGAAAATCATCGATATCATTATTGATGACTCAATTTGACATAATTTTGAAAGAATCTTCAATCTGCTTCCCTGGTCTCCTCCCTTGACTTCTTATATGCTTGTCTCTTTGTACTTAATTAATGTCTTTTTCTTTAATACTTCAGCCCGACACTACTTCTTGAAAGTCTTCAATATACTCTTCTTTAGCTTTTCATAGGTTTTTTTCTACTTATCTCCCTGACTTGTTTTAGATGATGAAAAGTGACTTGTTTCTATAACTCTTGAGATGATTGTCATTCAATCTTGAGCATGAGTTATACATTTTAGGTGTGCCAACTACTAATATGCTCCATATCCAATGTCCTATTTCATTGACATGAGAAACATAAGTCTTAAGCATTATTTGAGTACAAGTCTCATTTCTTGCTGACAAAACATAGCTTGCTTGCAAGTCCCATTTCTTGCTCACAAGTCTACTCATGTAGTTTTGTCAATCCATCATACTTCATTGCATATTTTGTTATTAGAACAATATCATTCCTCAAACATGAACATGACATTTGACTAGTGTCTCCATGGACACTCGAACATGACACCTAGATGGTATCCTCTTACCATGACTAATAAGGTTGAATAAAGAGTAATCCATCACTCTTGTTCTAGCTTGCACGACTATGCTCTTTAAGGTCATTGCCATAAACTCCTCTTGTGACTAAAGTTTAGCACTCTCAAAGCAATATGAGCTTAAGTCATTGCCATAAGTTAATCTTTATGACTAAGTGAATGTATCTGCATGCAAGAACATCACAATAAAATAAAATGTATATGTTAGGCCAAGGCTCCTCAAACACACACTACCTCTTCTGGCTCCTTCATAAACTCTTCCTTAAAAAGGAATTGCCTGCTTCACACATCTCTTTTGATGCACCTTGCCTGCTACCTTTGCTATTATTATGTGGGCTGGTACCCTCGAACCCACATAACTCTTTGCTTGAATAGACCCTTGATAGGGATGGAATTTACCATGCTTTGTTGTTATTTTGCTACTCTTAGGCCTCTAAGAATTAAATTGCATTGATCCTAGTGTAAGACGTATCTTCTCAGTGAGAATCTTCATTACCATTCTTGTCTCCTCCTTGTGCCTCCTCTTGAAGCTGGGCTTGTAACACATTGGGCTTGTAAGGCATTAGGGTAATGTTTTGTAGATACTCTACCACTTTATATGGCCCATTGCATAAAAAATAGGCTATGGTCTTAGACTTCCTTTTGCAGATGGATAACCAAGATGATGTTGAAACTTGCAAGTGGAAAGACACTTAATTGACTCCTCCCCTACTCTTGGATTTGCCTACCTTACCTAATTGGCTACCACTAGTAGTATGTAAACCTCTTCCATGGGACTTTAGGTTAGGAAAGCTAATGTTGTAGTCAGACAAGCATTTAGCTATGATCATTGCTTCCATGAGGAGTTAAACTCTTCTTATTTGGAGTTCCATGGCAACTTTTTATAATAAACCATCAATGAAACAAAATACCTTATCCTTTTTAGTCATATCCCTTATATCTGACAAGATGGTTGTAAACTTCTTCACATAGTCCTAAACTAATTCTATCTATCTCAGCTCTCTCAGCTTTTGCTTGAGTGGATTATCAACATGTTTAGGATAAAAGTGCACCCTTAGTTTTTCCCCTATGTTGATGCAACACCTTCCATCCTAAATCTCTCAATACTTAGTCCTCCACCAGACTTTAGCATTATCTGTAAGGAACATAATAGCTCTGTTTAGCTGAGCTTCCTCTGAACTAATGCCAACTACATGGAAATATTGCTCCATATCAAATATAAAATTCTCAAGCTTCTATGCAGCTCTCTCCCTAGCATATGGGCTTGGTTTAGGGATTTTCACCTTTTCCCTTTGCTCTAAGGTAACACTTTCTTGTGAACTATTCCTAATGGCCATCATCAGTACCTTTACTGAGGCTACTATGTCACTCATCTCACCATGAAGAGCTACTACAACATCCTTCACCTTGTTGGCAAGATCCTTTGTATCATCACCCAAATCCTTCTAAGTGTTCTCAATAATAGCAAACCATTTGTTGACTTGCGGAGCATTACTAGTCCTTGTACCTTTGACTCTTATGCTAGCTTTAAGATTTGAGACTCAGTATAGGATAGATTCCCAAATTTTGGCTCTTTAATAGAGTTCAAGGATCTCTTCATTTTGTAAATTTCTTACGATTTTAGCAACTCCTTCAGGATTCCCAATTGCAACATTAATTGCATCAAAGTGTTCAGCAAACATCATTTTCTTCTACATAATGACGTATTGAAAAGGTTCAACAGAAAACAGAGAAGCATGGTGTCAACCATACTCTAATACCAGGTTGTCATGATCTAGTAGTTCGATTGTCAAAACATACGGCACTTAATTTCTTCACTCAGCACTTATTCACTTAGTATATGAGGATAAGTTAGCCAATCGATTATACACTATCTTAGTTTCAAAAATAATAGTCAACACCCATAATTTATATCACATTGAAGCAACCATAAGTAACAAATCACATAGCACATAAGCAACTATTTCACATATAGAGGCAATCAATTCACTCATATTAGTAAACAAGATGTGTTCATACAATTTGAACATTTACAGATGAATGTGGCTAAAAACAGATAAATTTATGGGACAATATTTTAATTAAAGAATGACTACTTCTTTCATTCACATAAAAGTCTTGTTACAAGACTTTAGAGTGTGTAAGGGTGGCACAAGGCCACATAATCGTACATCTAGACTAGTGCGTCGATGCCTACTCAGGTCACTAGATACTCCCCCTGAAGAGCATTATAAACTATAATTCTAATGGCACAAGTAAATATACTTTTTTCAAATTGAATAAGAGTTTTTCTCCTAACTCAAAAAGGCTTTAAAGCACTATAATATATCACAGATAAAGATCTAAGGATCACAATCATGTGTCTATCTATTTATATTGAACAAATTACCATAGTCAAATTACATAAATACTTTCAAAATAGGGAAAAATAATCTACACTTGTATTATTTCTCAAATTTTGAAGGTTTCTTTTTTACATTTAATTTTTGTGTCAAATTTCACCTAAATTCGAATACATTTATTTGTCAAATTTAATCACAAGTTTCAATTAGTGGCATTCACGCTTCTCTCTATGAGATTTACATTTGACAAGGGACATAGTCATGCCCGCAAAGTCACGTTGAGTATTTAATTTATGAAAAGCATTTTGTATAAACAATTAACTTATTAATTTCGTACTTCATGAAAAAGTATGAAACAGAATGATACGAAGAGTGTGTGGTTTTTTCCACACTCTTTGCTCCGTGAGATTTACGGCTGTTTAGGGACATTGCCATATTGAGTGGACTGTGGGCTATTGCCCTGCTAATTCAAACTTTTTCAAAGAAAATAATAAATTAATTGAATTACTCCTCATTTATCAACAAATTAGAATCAGGTTGATTTCAGATTGTGCTCATCAATAATTTTCCATATTTGAATATGAAAGCGTGTAAAAAGTCAAGTATGTGCAACATTTTCTAGACTAGTCCCATAATTTTTAGACTTCATGCCTTCACAGTGTAAAAGATAATCTAAAAAAAAAAGAGTATTTTTAATATTTTACACAAAATGGGACAATATTTAATTTTACTAAAAAAATTTGATATGTTCTAACTATAAAACAAAACATTGGCTTCAATCTCTTCGATTGATAAAATCGTGTCTAATCAGAAGGTTCAAGTGATAATTTCAATCAGAAACAAAAAAGTCGCACCTAACTTTCAGTGAAATGTACATAACACACTTTATTAATGGTTTAGACAGAAGCCTTTTCCCATACTTTTGACTGTGGTCAATAGAGAATACATTTGTCCTCGAGGTGGGACCTCGTTAATCAACTCAGTCAGAAGTATAAATTTTAATGAAATACACAATGAAATTTCCTAAGGTTTAATGAAATTTTATACATTCCAGTTTTACAATCCACACTAGTCTCCCTTTTCAAAATCTACAAAGATATTATTGGAATATAGAAAGACTCTTAAATCAAAATCTAGAACTGTTCTCAATTATACTTTAACTGTTTAAATTTAGTTAAATATTTAATTTTATAAAAAATGTTTAAAATATTTTGTATTATTATTTCAGATTATAAATTACATCCTTTGTTGTAATCATAATATTGTGTTACAATGTTATCTGAACTTTTAATTTTTTTTATAATTTTATTCTATTATAGTGATTAGTTATAGTACAATTACCATTACAATTTAAAATTACTTTTCTTATTACTTAATCTGACCTTTATAATCATTTTATATTATTATTTCATTGATAAAAAAATATTTAACTTTTAAATATAATATTTATTCACTCCATTCCTTTTTATTTATGTTTTTAGAAAGTTTTTTTTTTCTTTTTAATCATTCGTTCTAGAAAATAAAGAAAATATTAATTATGTTTTTTTTTCTTCTTTTGTCCTAATCATCCTATTATATACCCAACCAGTTTAAGCATCCAATTTTTTTAAATTAAGATTATTTTTTAATCTTTATTACTTTAAATGATAATAAAAAAAATGAAGGGAGCTTTTTTTCCTTTTTGCAATAAGCTTATCTCGATTTTATTAATCTAATGAATCGTGCATGTCATGGTCCATTAATGTTGTCCTTTTCAATGTTGAAATCATCGAAAGTCACTCTCGGATTGGCAAATATAGTATGAACAGTCTGACTCCATCTGCGAACCTAAACTCCAAAAATTATTATATGTTTAAGTTCAACTTGTTTGAATTAAAATGATTTTAATGTTCGAAAATAATATTAAAAATAATAATTTTAACATATTTTTTGTTTGAAATATAACAAAAGTTCATAAAAAATTAAATTGAGAGATATATTTTAAATATATCATGATAAATAAAATATAAATGAAAATAAATTTATGATACAATAAATATTTTTTGTCAAATGAAATAAATTATAAAACTTTTTGTTAAATTTAAAATTTTTCATAATAACATAAATATAAGTAAAATAAGTTTATAAATAAAATAAATTAACATCTTATCTAACTTGAATCTCATCTTTAAAATGAATTTATATTCATATTCATTTTAAAATAAAATAAAATCTTATTTATATGGAATTACAATTGAAGTGTGGGACTATTGACATTCCCATTTTATTCACACAATATAATATATAAAAGCATGCCCTTTCTTCGTGTTTTGCTGTGTAAGAAATCTCAAAAGATGTCATACTTTCTCATCCTGAAGTTGTTCTCTCTAGTTCTTGTCTTCCTCGCCCCAGGTGTTCTACCACCACGAAAGCAGCCACCACCAATACCACTGCCATCACGGCCACCAAAGATGCCACCATGTCCTAGATTTCCGGGTCCAACAACAGCTCATTCGACCTTGCCACGACGGTACAGGCCGCATAGGGTCAAGAAGCCCGCTTCGTCCAACCAGCCTTCACCAGTGAAACCATTACCTTAAGGTCGCTAAAGGACAGCAGAAGATACTATTGAACTTTGAGATGCATTAATTATGGAGGAAAACTCCAGGTTTTCTTATTTTATACCTTATGTTTTCAGTACATCTTCTTGCACTCAATTGCTCTTCCATATATGTATGTGTATGTTTATTGTGAAGCTAGTATTTGGAAGAAGCTGCTTAATCTAGGGAAATGAAATCATTAAGTAAGCATCAGTAAAATCTCTTGTTTACACCTGCAGTTTCTATGTTTATTTATTTATTTTGTACGATTCCCCGTTGAGTCCTTAAATTTTAAGTAATTTAATGTTTTTATTCATATTTTCTTAATTTTATTATTTAATATTTCAATTTGAGGTAATTGAATTATACTCTTCGTCAATCTATTAAGATAGTAATAAAAATGCTAACACGGCCAAAGGGAATTACCATCTTAGCATTCAATACAAGAAAAGAGATTTTTGTCAATAATCAAGATCGTACTGATAAAACAAAAATTAATTGTCAAAAATAAAATTAGTTAAAGGAATCTAGCCATCGTTAAATGCCACAAGCATTATCATTAATGACCACATGATTATCACTAATAATTTTATAGGATTATTGACATTTTTTACAGTAAAAAAAAAATATATAATAATTTTTAATTCCTAACTATTAATGACAGCAATTGACTGTCAAAATTTATCTTATTATTTTTTACTTTTCTAAAACAATTATATTTAAAAAAAATCAAATTAATTCCTCTAAACCATATATATAACATACTGTTTCAATATGATTATCTAATTGGCCATACAATTATAGGGAACAAATTTGAACAATTCAACTTTCTCCTAATTAATCTTTGAATAACAAATCAGTAATATCCAATGTCATCTCATAAGATATGTTGCACGGATACATGGACACGGAGAAATGTAGATACGAATACAAGGATACGGTATTTTCAAAAAATATAAGATACTGACACGTACAAGATATGTGTAAATAATAAAAATATAGCGGTATATTTATAAATATTAAAAAATATTAAACTTATTTTTAAATATATATTGTAATTATTACTTTTTTATATGAAATAAGTACTTATAATATTAAATAACAGGACATAACAAATAATAAGCTGAAAATCGAGGTTAACACGCGTGTTAAAATAGAGAATGCGTGTCTGAACTTTTTGAAATTATGGATACGACCCCGAAATCGAGCTTGACACACATGTCGAAATACTAAACAGGTGTCTGAATTTTTTAAAATTACAGATACGATCCCGACACATTTTGTGTCGATGTTGATGAATATCAATATCGTTTCCGACATCAACACGTGAACACAGCTACTATATAAAATATCGATACATTGCAGCTCATAAGCACAACTAGTGAACAAATAATAGTTTTCCATCATTCAAAATTGGCTATGACTAGTTTCCACCATAAATTTCTCCTGATAAGGACTATTTTTTCTTGCTGACTAGTATTCTCAAATCCAAGTTCCAAAACTATGACCAATTTCACATTCTAAAAGTTAGTCATTTGACCTCTGTCCCCACCTCCACAGTTCCACAAACTACAAACCACGTTGCCTCTCCCATCTTCTACTCTTCTTATAAGCAATAAAAGCGAAAGCGAAACCAAACACCAGTTACCATTGCTCCGCTATCCCCACCTCCTTTTCTCTGACAATTATTCTAAACACATTTATTGTGGCGCATAATATTTTTTATTATATTCACAAAATTACTAACAAGTTCTAATTGAAAAATCTACTATTACACTTGTACATAGTTAAAATTAAATTTACTTTACTGCTTGCCTTAAAAAAGACTAATTGACATGATTTCCTAAGTCCTAACCTAATCTACAT
>JANHAO010022280.1:0-12247 GCA_026873985.1 Saraca asoca
GGGATAATTATTATATTTATTTATATTACATAGATATAACAAAATATAATAATTGAATTGCCTTTAAAATGTAATACAATGTATGAAAAAACAATCACCTTATGATTGGCTTTTAGGGCATATACCAATAGATGCAACTGTGTGATTTCAAAAGTGATTTTGTGGCCAATAAGTGTGTAGCCAACAAGCAGTAGGTAGGAGTGTAAAATAGCAATTTAGACAAATTAAGCACAAGTGGACATGGATAAACTATTTTGAAAAAAAAAATTCAAGGTCATAAGGGCATGCCTTTCAATACACTACATCTTGTTTAAAAAAATTGATGCCTAATCAACTTTAACCCAAATTCCAAACTTAATTAAGATAAACCAATAATGGGAATCAAAATAAAATGAAACTTGAATAAATAACATAAATCAAAATGATAAAATGTCTAGTTCCTAAATCCTTAATTTCTAACTTGTCTCCTTCAAAGTCATCATCAAAGCCTCCACCTCCAAGGTCGTAGCATCCATATTGAGTTAGTGACAACATTAGTATGTCGCAACAGTGCCACATGAACATCAATCAGTCACATCATCAATGACTTCTCTTTTCATGGCAAATGTGCAACACAATAGATTCAAAATTTGACTGTCTCTAGTTTTTATTTCCTTCTTTAGATATCATGCTTTCCTATTCTTTTTGAGATTGTTGACTTCATATACTTGTCTAACATAGGTCATATGGCAATATAGAGATTCAAGGATGATTTTGATGAAGACTTTCCCTTTAACAACTGAGGACAATGGTTGGAAACACTTACAACAAGTTCCAGGCAGTGAAGACCACCAATGCTCCTTTGAAACTCAAGTCAGGTAGCATTTCTCTAATAAGATAGTAAAGTGTTCAATAATAATGAATTATATTCATACTTAGCTATAAATAAGTGGTGGGAGGGGCTTAATGGTCTTTTAGTTCTATTTATTGATTAGTTGCCCTTAGTTGGCAAATAGCTAGTAAGGACCACATGACAACGGTGAAGTGCCATGTGTCTCTATAAGGTTGAAATATTTATTTTATATTCATCATTAGTCCTTCTTTTTGGTCTTAAGTGAGTCTAGATTGAATGTTCCAATTAGTTGTCTAACTAATCAATTGAGAAAATATTTTATTACCAACCTTTGGTTTACTTATTTTATTATTCTTAATTTTATCAAATACCTATTTAGATTTCCATTTAATCTAGGCATGAACACAATCCTCAACATTTGAATCCTTAATCTTCATTACCTTAAGCCTAATGCCCTAAAAGAAAATAATTTAAGAAGTTAATTCCATGATCATCTTGAGAATTGGTGTAATTCATTGAAAGCCTTCGATCCTATTCATTTATTCAAAATCTTTCTAACTTATAAAAACACTCCTCTTTCTTAGTTAACAATTTTTGCATTCCTCTTTAATGATACCAAAGTTTTCTCTTGCACTCCAAACTTCTTTTCTTCTTTCCCAAGGTGCACTTTTCAATGTTCACAACCCTTATTACCTCCAAGCATTTGTTGTAGGTGCAAAGTTTTCTTCTTCATTTCTCTTTTGACTTCTTTTACTAGCATAAAGTTGTTTGCTTATTTTTGTCATTTTTCTGAAGTTCTTTTATTGCATCCATTGTTCATAGGACTTGCAATCTAGCCAATTTTTCTTCCCAGTTACTTGAGGCATATTCCTATTTCTCACTTTTGGATTTTACTTTATCTTCCAATTTAGGGAAATTTAAAGGACCAATTTGTCCATTTTATGCTAGATTCTGAGGATTTGATTATAGAAGCATCAATTTTCCACCAAAATTTTCCTTAGGTACCAACTAAGTTTTATTCATAGTTAGTATATCTAGTTCATTTAAAACCATTCCATACAATCATGTAGCATCCCTAAACCTTAGCCAAGAAACACTTTTAGGCTAGGTGAACCCTAAAATTACAAGCATTAGTGTCATTGAACCTTAGGGTAGACCAGAAACCTTGATGAGCTCTGAAACAAGCATTTAACAATCATCAAGATTTGATCTTTGAAGTAGTAGAAGACAAAGACACCATCTTTAGTTATAATCTAAACCAATTTTCTTAAGTTTTATGGGTATGCAATAAAAAATGCAAGGGTGTTACTCCCTTTCTCTCTTTTCCAACAAGAAACCTTAAAATTTATGAATGTCTACCCCACCCAATTGACTTTCAATGCTTGGATGTTCTATAATGCAAAGAACCTTAAGGCATTCATCCTAGTAATATTTTATCTCTTTAGCTATTTTGCCAAAAGGATTATGACCTATATTTACCTTTCTCAAAGAACTAACAATCCTTTTTTGCCAATCCTCATTCTTGCATCCACTTTTGGAAAGAATCTTTTTAGAGTATCTACAGAAAGTTGCTCTCCCTACTTGTTAAACAATCGAGGAAACCCATTATTCCTTGTTATTTGGTTCACGCCCCCAGAGTGCTCCAAAGAAAGTGGAGAAAAAGAAATATTTAAAGGTTGACCATTAAATCATTGAGGCTCTAGAAGAGATCAATCTCTTGAACTTGAAGGCAATATTAAGTACGTTTTGAATTCCTTAACCTTTTACTATTTTGATTTTATTCAATATCATTGTATTTATCTTATATCTAATTATGGCTTTTTCATCTTATGCAGATTGTCATCTTAAAAAATAAAACATGTCAAACTTGGTGAGATTTCATTTTCTAGCCTCCAAGAGGATTGCACAAACCATCCTATTACTATTAAAAACCTCTGAACCTTAGCCATCTTTTACACCATCAAATTGAACTATTCCATACCAAACAATAATGATCCAATCAACAAACACCTGAATATCTATAATCTAAATAACTAACTACCCAATCTAACAAGATTTAAAGCAAGTCATCGATTATGAGGCTTGGCATGAAGGAACCTCCACTCAAAAACATTTGCATGAACCAAAACTAACTTAACCATTCTAAGTACTATTCTGAGTGGCCAGCCAATAGAAAAAAAAACAACCGATGAGCCAAAAAGAAAGGGTAAAGACAAAACCACCTTAATTATAACCATAAAAAGCCTCTAGCCGAGTGAATGATGACTGATCACATCATAGCAAAAGAAGTGTTGGAAGTTTATCCTATTCCAAAAACCATTATAAGGGAGATCCTACCAACCAACCCCCTAAAAATAAATCCAATTTCTTCTTCATGGACTTATTTTCAGGGGGTTGGTTGGTAGGATCTCCCTTATAATGGTAGTTGAAGAGCTTGGTGTTAAGTATAAAGCCACACTTTGACTAGGTTAAGTGGTGATCAATATCAATGAAGAAACTCCTAAAAGCTTGACCAAACAAGAAAATGATGACTTAACCTGCCAAACTGGTAGAGGTGTAGAAAAAATGACATGACAAACACTATTGTAATTATTGATTTTTTTTTAGACTTTTGTTAAAATTTTATCAATCTTAGTATTATTGTAGTCATTTTTTTTATTTAACTAGCATTTTATTCTTTATATTCAACTTTGAACTCTAATAGTCTTCTAATCTTGATAAATGATCACAAACATTAATTCGTATGAACCATTTAGTCCTTGATTTAAAATTCATTTATATTTAGCATATGCATTCTAGATCTCTACCTTTATCGCTACTTAGCCCTTCATATGGTTTTATGGTTGTTTAGGTCTTTAAGCTAGCCACGTTCTTAGGTATCTTGCACTTACAATCAATTTTTCCCTATTCTTACTTGAAGACTGGTTATGATAAAAAAAAAAAAAAAAAAAAAGCATATCATTTTACCTCCAAAGATTTTATAATCATAGGCACCTTATGCCATAATGATCATTTTAGCCATCTTATCCAATAGTTTTCTAATCTTGATAAATGATCGCTAACATTAATCCATATGAACAATTTAGTCCTAGTTTAAAATTCATTCTTATTTATCATATGCATTCTAGATCATTGTTGTCATTGTTATCTTAGCCCTTCATATGGTTTTATTGTTGTTCAGTTCCTGAGCTAGCTATGCTCTTAGGTATCTTATATTTATGATTGATTCTGTCCCTATTCTTGCTTGATGATTGGTTATGATAAAAAATAAAAAAAAAAGATCATTTTACCTCCAAAACTTTTATATTGTTAGGCATTTTATGCCATAATGATTATTTTGGCCATCTTATCATGAGCTACTAATGCTTATAAGCATATCACATCTCAACAATTGATTTGATCTATTCAAACTTAGGCATCCAAAGCCTTAACAATGGATTTGAAGCTATTTATGCTTATTGTACCAAGGTTTGGAGCTATTTATACTCAGTAGTATCTTATACCAAGAGATAAACTAATTATGCTTAGTGACATCTTGTGCCAAGAAATGAGCTATACATGCTCAGTGACAAGCCAAGATATGAGCTATTTATGCTCTTAAGCAACTTGTGCCATAATAATTTATTTATGCACTTAGGCAACTTATGCCTTTATGATCATTTTGATCATCTTAACTTGAGCCACTTGGATTTGCAATCACTTTGTGTTCTTATGACCATTTTATTAACTGAATCTTCAGCCTATATTTGCATTATTTTTTTGTAATCAAGTTGAACAAAGATTTACTCACTTTAAAGAGAAAAACTTGAAAATCTTAAAAAACAATTGAATCCATTATATTCATCCTTCTTAAAGGATATAACAAAGTAAAGATACAAACCTGACCATACCATTTAACATTGGTTACAATTAAAATTTTGCAGTATTTTATCCATACGTATTCATTCATTTGATCATTGTTTTTTCTCCTTCAATTTTGTGATCTTTTTCTTAGACTTTCTGATTGGCATCTTATCATTGACCATTGCATGCTAATTTTGGATGTTTATCTCCCTAAGCTACTCATATAGCACCTTCAGGTTGGGACTTGATCAACTCTGACTTGGCCAACACCATTTTTAGTAGGAAATTTCATTAGAAGATGGAATGTCAATACTATTGCTCAAGCTTGATTTAACGAAGTTTGTCCAAGTATTGCATTTTAGGTTGTGTTAGGTGTCTCAATTACTAAGAATTCAATGTCAATGTTACGTATCTAGGGCCATGTTCCTAGAGAAACTCTCACTTTTATTGATCCAAGATATATACATGTTTTTTAGGAAAACTTTCCAAATTTCCTTGGTGAGGAGTTAGGCTTCCAACTAACACATGAATTGTCCTTTCTGTGTGAGCATATATAAAATCCATTGAGCTTCCTTGGTCAACTAGAATTTTTTTTATAGCATAATTATGAATGGTCACAATTATGACCAAGGATCATCATGATTATGATCAAAGTGTGAGGTATAATCTTCCTCAATAGGTCCTTGCTTCAACCATTTTTCTTCTACAAACATTAATAATTTAATATGTTGCTGCTTGGCATTTGTTGAGACTCCAACTCTTGTAAATTCCCCAACAATGGTTTCTACGACCCCCAGAACTTTTGGTTTGCCTTCAAACTCTTTTTGTTTGTCATCAACATTCTTCAAGAGAGCGTGATTGATTTCGTTCATAATGCTTACAATCAATATATGGCTTATATGGTCACTTGCTTTCAGGATGATCATATTTTTTTTATACTATGGTAAATGGCCTCTCTTGATTAATTTCTTGATCTCATTCTTTAAATTGACACATTCATCTCTATTGTGACTCTAATGTCTATAAAACTTGTAATATTTGTTTGCTCCCAAAGGAGGTGATTTTTTATTTTTCTAGGGTGGCAACTTCATTAATTTGACCTCCTTAACATCATTCATGATTTTTTTTCATCATAGTGTTAAGCATAGTGTAATCATTAAAGCAAGGCTTTGCTACATAATGGTCTTTTTAATCACCCCTATATGCCTTCTACTAGTCCACATTTTCTTGTTTGGCTTGCTTTTTCACTTGCTCAATTTCTTTTGCATTAATGAACTTTGTTGACCAAGCTAACGATTGATTAGTTTGTCTACTGGCTTCTTTGCTAGAGATTTGGAAAGGTCACCTAATTGAAAACCAATTAAGATTAAGTGGACCACTATTGCTTCCTACAAGTCCTTGATTTCCAAAGTAGCTTGATTAAAACAACCAAGGTATTCTTTCAGTGACTCATTCTTTCCCTATTTAATAGTTATCAAAGAAACAATAGCTTTCTTGTGGACTCATGATGTAAAAAAATTAGTTAAAAATCGATAAGCTAAATCTTGAAATTGATCGATTAAATTTGATTTCAAACTTATAAACCACCAAAGACCTTGTTAGCATTTTTAGCATAGATGGAGATTGTTAGCATTTCTAAATATTGTTAGCAAAGTATAAGTTTGATAGCTTTACTAATATGATTGTTTTGCTATTATAATTTCCTTGGTTTTGATGTTGAAAGCAACTTAAATCTTGCAATATTTTTTAGTGTTTGTTATTTGTTTTATAGAATCAAAGTGTATGAGATTCAAAAGATCTATAATAATTTTTTAACAATTATTTTATTTTTACTAAGATCTTTTGTAAATGAATTGAAATCAATTTTGATTCAAACAAATTTCTTATAACTGATACATTGAGGTAGAAATAAACCACTTAAAGTGAATTAAAATTAAATATTTTTCTAATAGTGTTTTCAAATGATCTTTCACAAGTGCAAGTTTTATAAAAACCATGTTACACTGTGTGATTAATTCACGAATCGATTCATGCTAAAAATCTTGTGAAAATATACTCGAATCGATTCAATAATCGATTCATGAAGAAAAGTTTTAAAACATGCTTTTATTGAAGGTTAGGATTTTTATCTGGATCAATTAGATAATCGATTCAAGAACTTTTACAATATACTATGATTCGATTCATAAATAGATTCAATCATGAACATTTATTATGACATTCATAGACGAATCAATTCATTAGTTAGTAACCACTATGAATTGATTCAAGGACAAAACATTAGTTAATTTTGAAAGTCGATTATAACAACTATAAATACCCCTAACCTTATTTCAAACTTATTCGATTTCATAACTTTCACATTTCTTCAAGTGCAAAAAAACACAAAGCTATCAGAGCTAAATCAGATTTATCATCTACCTCATCAAATTTCACAATTCAAAGGATCTTGAATCAAAATTGAAAACAATTCACAATTAGATAATTGAGATATTCATCTCAATTATTGCTATTGTATTTCTTACCTTGTTTCTTGGTCTAATTTTGTAATTTCTAGGTTAATAGAAATCAGAGATACAAAAGAAGAGATTGATTTTTCCTTTGCATCTTCTTTAGTTGTGAGGTTGCTTACATTTAGTTGAAGGTGTATTGAATTCTTTGAATATCTCTAGGTTATGAGGTAGATCATAGTCTGTATGAGATAAAAGAATTATTGTATCTAGGTTAGCAAGAGCCCAGTTTAATTCTTGTGTAATAGGTTAACAAGAGCTCGGTGTAATTGTTGTATATGAACTGGTTATTCAAGAGCTTAGTTAAATTCCTATTGTTATTACTAAAAGTGGTCATTTGATTGAGAATTGATCTAGTGGATGTAGACTTTAACTGTAGTTTCAGTTAAAGTTAAACTACTTTAACAATTGCAGTGTTCTTTATAGTTCTTTTAATTCTGTAATTTAATTTTACTACATAAGTATATTTCTGTTGTAATGCAATTTTGTTTAATTACTTAATTGCTGCTGAACAAATTGTTTCAACTACACTCTTATATAATCTATTTTTAATTGCTCAATTGATTCTAATATTCAATATCAATTCTAATTAATAACTCCAATTAAGATCCTGATTATTCAATTAGTTTCTAAATACAAAAAGTTATTTTCTTAAAGTATTTTGCTTTTACAAATCAAATAAAAATCCAATTTATTTCAAAAGAGAGTATACACATTTTACAAACTTAAAAAAAGGCAAGATCATTTTATTCTACACTTTTTAGGACCTACAAACCTACCTTCAAGTGTTCATCATTTGGCACCATCTGCAATTTGATTACCTACAAAAAATCTATCCTCTGTTTGTAGTTTTTAGATTCATATATTTTTGTGATTTTTGTTCTAATTTATGCTATTTTTTTATGTTCATTATGTTATTTGTATCATTCATTCATTTACATCTATATGCCATGCATCTTGCATTTGGATATTTCCTATGTCTATCCATGATGATTTCTTTTATTTTTTTTTGTTCTAGTTCTTAATTATGTTGTTATAGTGTTACTCGTTAATTAATACATATTTCTATTTCAATTTTAATTTTGATGCATAGTGCTTTGGAGATACCTAAAAATGATACGAAAGTAGTACTAATTAATTATATGAAGAGATGAATTTGTCTAATTTTGTTTTCACTATCTTATCATGGAAATCAAATGATTGCACATACTTTTCAGGCTCTAGAATCATGTTGCTATTATGTTCTCTAATCTTACATTATGACAAATAAATTTTACATGATATAATTTTGATCATATATCATGAATAAGCTTGATACTTCAACATTTACTTCAATTATGGATCGTATGATTGATGTTACAATCTTTGCTACATTACAATAATTCTTGTCATTATAATGAGTTCAACTCATTATTTTTCTTGAGATTTTCATGATTAGCCATTTAATTTGTCATCCCATCTTGCAGTCAACGTGCAATGTGACAATGATTCATGCTCCACCTAAAAATCTAAAGTTGAAGAAAATAGTCTTACTTTAATGAACCAATAGTCCATCCATCGCCATCATCATGGGCATCACTAACATTGCCACTTCCATTGGAACCATGAAGCAGAGATGCTTCAAGGCAAGAATAGCCATTTAAGAGCTAAGCTTATTTCAATGCCTCGAGCACTATAGTTACAACATGAACATCATCACCATAGTAACTAGCATGATTGCCAATATGAATAATTTAAATTTGAAAGCATAAATAGCTCACGGACTGATAAATAAACATGAGCACCTCTTTTATTTTTAAACCTTTTTTTTTTACTCCAAATTTGTTTTTCTGTGATGTTTATGCAAAAGTTTCGCTTAAATTAATCAGATCATCTCGTAAAAAGCTAAAATTTCATGAAGAAAACAATAATTTTCAAGCACAACCCCATTGGAAAAAAATACTAGTAAAATTTCAATAATTTGAAGCACAAAGCTATAAAATTTTCACAATATTAATCTTGCACAAAAAAGAAATCAATTGTACTTTCAAACATAGCCAAAATTGACAATTTTAATGGTCACATTATGTAACACCTTGAATTTTTTATATTGACCCTATAGTAAAACGAAACATTAGATCCTTTAGACGAGGCTTACATGCCTGAGTGAATTTTTAGGGTTATGAAAGTTTGAATCAAATTTTGACCTATCTTAAAACCTTTGAAGATATCAATGTTGGGTGTTCTATGAACTAGACAAAGATCTACAACCTTACAAAATTTGGGTTTGGTCAAACATTGTTTGCTCAAACAAAAGATGCCCTAAAATACATAAACAATTAGAAGTCCAAATAAGGAAGAAATAGGATTATTTTATTATTATATGATAATTATGGATTTTTGAATTATTTTAATGTAGTTTCTTTTAGATAATGTTAAGAGGTGAAAATTCTAAAATTTCCCTAGGCTAAATTACTAAAATAGCCTCTTGGATAAGTTTTAGGGTAAAATGACCAAATGTCTCTAAAGTAAAATGACCATTCTACCCTTGCTTAGTGAGAAGTCATAAAACTTGCTTACCATTTAAACAAGGCTTAACATCCATAAGAGAGAGAGAGAGAGAGAGAGAGAGAGAGAGAGAGAGAGAGAAAGAGGAAATATTCATCAATCTCACTCATCATCTTCTCTTTCCTTAATATTTTCTTTCTCTAAGAAGCCATTGAGGACAAGTTACTTCTTCTTTCTTCATTTCATCTAGCTTGAAGACTCTAATCCTTCTCAAATTAGGTATGGTTGTCTACTCATTGTTCTCTTCTACCCTATGCAACTTGTTTTGGGTTTTGGAAGCAAAAATCAAGGGAAAGGAATTGGAGAAAGTTTTGACCTCATGGGTTTCTCATGGTCAAAACCTTCCCTATGCCTTCTCCTAATGATTCCAAGGTGTTCCATAGAAAGAGCTCTAGAAAAATATGTGAGTGATTCTTACTCTTCCCTAAATTATTTATGCTGATTGTTGCCTATATGTTTTTATGTATAATATGTCTTGAATATCTTGAATGTTTTGATGATATATTTTCATATCTGGCTAAAAACATTTGAGTCTTCTCGATGTTCATGATTATTTACATATGTGACTTGAATGATTGAAATAAATATTTAAGCTTCAATGGATGACGAAACTCCTTGACCCCTTTGTGAGAGTATATAGTATGGTCAAGAGGACTTTGTGTACTAGAGTGTTGTTTTAATTCATGTAAACCCTAGATTTGATGTTTATGCCATAAATAAAGGATGCTTATACTTTAAAATCAAGAATTGGAGGTAATTTGAAGGAATGGGTTTCTAAGGGGGAGGTTCGACCGAGGCTAGAGGATGAGGTTACATGATGTTACAATTTATAAAACCATAGAGCTTGTGTTTATATGATGAATCTAGGCCAAATAAATATTAAAATGATGAGTTTGGGTTGAAATGAAAATATGAGTCTCGAAGGCATAGGTTCAACCACCATGCCTAGGGTAAGGTAAATGAGTTTTAGTTGCATCAAGTTAGACCAACTTAGAATAACCTAAAAAGGCTAACGTAACCAAACCTAAGTTGATATGAACTTTTGACAATAGAGTGTAAGGTGTTAATATGGACATAATATGACTTAAAATGAAAAGAAATGATCAAGTGATACCTCAGCTTATTAGTCTATCCCTAAATGAACTCTAGACATGTACAAACTTGATTTGAATAGCCCCAAATAAATAATGGAGCTTGAATAAGTTAGATATTATTAGGGACTTCTACACAAAGAATTGACCTAAACTAACTAAATATGCAAGTTAATTTAGGAAAATTATTTGTTACGTGTAACATGCTTAGAAGCCTTAGGGTACTATGAGAATATGATCTTAAATGGAAATAAAATGTTAGAAAATGACTAAAGACTTAAATAAGGTGTTTTCATATAGTAAAATGAATAATTTGTAGAATTTTTAGGGTCACCCTAGAATTGTAAAAAAATGTGGGGGCAATTTGGAAATTATAAAAACAAATGTATGTGTGAAATGGTAAAATTGACGTGTTAGAATTTTTTGTTATTATCATAAAATATAAGGGGTCAAAATGTAAACAATGAAAACTTAAAAAGTTAAAATGCAATTATGTCAAATATGGAGAAGTGGGCAATGAGGCCCAAATGTTATTTGAAATTATATGTTGTTTACCCCATGTGAAATATTGTGAAAAATTATGAGAAATGTGATGGATGGATATGAAAATGTGAAATATGATTAAAAGGCCTAGTGAAACAAGAATACTGTGAAATTGTGTACTTAAAACTTGTGCAATGCAGACATTATGCATATGACTTGCTTATATCATTGAGCATGAAAATCATGGCCTACAAGTCAGAAATGAGAAAATAATTGATATACCAAATTTGAATCTTATAGCTCGGGATCAACTTGGCAGGAAGGATGTTATTCTAATGGAGGAATAAGACTAATGATGGGGATAAGAGAAAATGATAGACACAAAGGAGAAATTTCACTACACACATATCAAGATATGTCATAATTATTGATTTTAGGATGCTAGGTGCTATACATTACATTGTTGTTACTTTACGACTCTTGAACTTGTTAACTGTTATGATATGCCAAATATTAATGAATTATTTTATGCTTATGTTATGTTCATTATAAGTATGTGGTCATTATGTTTACATTGAATCTATTTGCATCCTAATCAAATGTGAATGTATATATATAGATAGATATCACTAAGTGTTGTTCATAAATTGAGGTTGAATAAGTTCTATTCATTGAGCCTGGACTTACTTTAACAATTTTATAGATCTAGCTACTAGTACTAAGTAGGTATGGCTTTCCATAAGACTTTATTTGATATTTGTTTTGCGATGCATGCCTCATCTTTCAACTCTTAAAAGCTTATGTTCAATTACACCCTTCTCTTCTTACCTTAGCAGTGTTACATCATCCTCTCCTTCCTATCTTGACTCTTAGACTTGTGTTCAATTACACTTTTGTCTTCTCACCTCCACCCATATAGTTCAAATAAAAAAGGTCAATCA
>JANHAO010022281.1:0-12248 GCA_026873985.1 Saraca asoca
ATAAAATTTAATATGAAATAATTAATTTTATATAAATATATATTATATTAAAAATTAATATTTAATATAATATTATTAAATATTAATATTATTAATATATAAAAATAAATTAATTTTATATTAATATTTAATTTTTTTTAATAATAATTTAATCTTTCTATTTATACTATCTTTCCATTTTTTAAATTTATTCTCATATCAAACAGTACACATTACCTCAATCATTCCTATGACATACCAAACAAAGTAATGGAATCTCATTCTCCTTTCCATTCCCACTTCCTTTTCTCTTTCCATTCCCATTACTATTCATTCTACTCAACCAAACGCCACCTAAGTTAATATGTTAATTAGCATTGTGATCTTATTGTATTAAATTAAAAAACATTGAATGATAAATTTGAGAAAATTTATCTTTGAAAGATAAAATTAAGAAAATTAAAATCTTTAAAAGATAAAAAGATCAAATTAGTCTGATAAAAATGTCATTGATATTGTAAAATTTTCAAACTAAAAACATAATGTGCATAATATATGTCACATTGCAGTCTCAAAATTGTAATTCATGCATCACTGACATTATTAAGCCATCCAACAAATACTTATATGCTATTTGACCAAGCTGAAACCACAAATTACACTCAGTTATGAGAATAGCAATGCTAAAATTTGATGAAACCGTCATGGGCTCCAAGAGGCAAAGCCCAATCCTCAACGCCAACATAAGCTGGGCCTCCATCGGCACTCCGTCTAGGCTTCAGAGCATTCCTGTTTGTTTTTGGGCTTGGGCTTCTCGGAAATTGATAAGCTGTTGTCCCTCCACCAGAGCTAGAGGAATCAGCGCCCATAGAAGCAGAGTCTGCTTTTGTTGAAGAGTTCCATTGAGGGCCAGATGAAACCCGGGATTTAATTGGGCCATCACTTCGCACTTTGGCCTTTGCAGATCGGGTTGAGGCCATATAGCTGGGTACACTTGGGTGTTGCCTATTGGAAATTGGGCTTGAGTCAATAAATTCTTGGCCCATTAGGCCCATGTTGATGCGGCTAGAGCCAGAATATGCAACCTTGTCCATTTCTACAGTCTTCACAGACATGTCATCAGCAGTGGCAGTGGCTGTGGCACCAAGAGCCTTATGAGAGGCCTCATGAGGCCCAAAGTGCCTAACATAGTTTGGTTGTGTTGACTTCAAATGGTCCATCCAGTTCCAACCCCATTTTGCCTTTTCATGCTCAATTGCACACATTGTTTCAGTATCATGATCACAATTCTGGTCTATCTGTGAACTTTGCTTCTGTTGTTGCTGCTAACAAAATGATTTACTTTCATAGTGAGTGAAGTAATGCTACTCTGACATTGACATTATCCATTACATAAATTTTTGGACTCACTCTACAATAATTAAATGAAAACTTATCTTTGCAAATAAAAATATTTATATTTCATATATTGCTGATATAATTATATTTATATCAATGTTATATGAAATAGTATCACATGTCTCATCTTATAGCTTTATATGAAATAATGCCACATGTATCATGTTCTATAAGATGAGACATGTGGCATTATTTTTAAATTGTTTTTATAAGTATAATTACATTACATGAAATAAAGATATACTTATTTATACATTTTTCTCCTCGTTGATATTAATGAGTTGATTTAATAATTTGCTCAGTCTGTCAGGCATATGTAAACTGATTCTATCCAAAAATCGCTTGTTACATTGATGGCATTAAAAAAAAATATAAAAAAAAAATTGTTTCAGTGGATCCTATCATAAATATAAGTAGTGGATTGATGCAAAGGAGTTATATTGTGAAATTTATGATGCCAATTTGATTAGAACTAAGAATAGTAGTGGGTCAAATTTGATTAGAACTTGTCATTTTAAATTCATTAGAGACTCAAATCTATTAAAAATTCAATAACTCATTATAAAAAAATTAAACAAATATAATTATGAATTTTTTCTAATTAAAAAAGAAAAATATAAAATAAATTTTTTTTATTAATAATAATTGATATAATGTGATATTCAAAAGAGACCTATCACTCATTGAATATTTAATAGTTAGATTCAAATTTAAATTATTAAATAATAAATCTAATTTAAATTTGATCCATTGAATAAATATCTATCGATTCAAGCAAGATTTATTGAATTTATATATTTTTATCATCCCTAATTACACTATATCATATGCATAGAAACGGGGAGAAATATAGCAAAAAGGAGCTAATGTGTAACTAACAATAATTTCCAAAGAGAAAATGGCTAACCTGAGTGTTGAAAGCATAAGCAAGAGGTGTTTCCCTTTGCATTGCAACTTCATGTTTGCATAGGTCAGTTTGGTTGGATTTCTGGCTACTTTGACGCCTATACACCAAACCATCAGAGCCATGCCTTTTCATGGGACTCACAGAATGTTCCTCAAATGATGTTTGTTTTTGTAGTCGCTTCTCATATCTCAGTTGGAGTCTGCGAGCTCTAACCTTTGCCTGCACTCTCACCAATGCTTGCATACAACGCATTGTCATCTGCGCTTGCTTCCTCACGTTGTGACCTCTCACCAATGCTTGAAGTCTCACCAATCCCTTCAACGCACGCAGTGCACGTCTAGCCTACACAACATGACACACGCTTACAACTTGTTTACCTGCATTTAGTTTTTAAAATATATGGATGCTTTTTACTTCAATTATCTATCAGATTCAATTCTATTATATATTCTTATTTAAAAACACTTTAAAGTTATTTCCTTTCATAAATTGTAGGATTTATAATTTTGTGAATCCTATCTTATTATCTATTAAGGATATGCATGGTAAACTTAATTTTTTTTAAATAAATTTAAGAAAATATTTATTGTCTTATTACCATTATATTTTAATAATAAGTTAAAAACTCATCTTTTAAATTTTAACATTCACTCGATTATAATATTAAAATATCTGACTTGTTAAAAATATAAGAAATAATAATACTAACATCTCAGTATTAAGATTAGAAATAGTTCTAAAAATGAATGAATCCTTGAAACTATTCACAAAAAAAATAATTAAACTTAAGTAATATTTTTACTTTTACTATCATTAATTATAAACAAGAATTAAATTAAATATAAATGTCAACTTTGAGAGTGGGTGCAGTATTTATGGCATATGCTGAACCATACTTTGTGACAGAAAATAAGGCAATATATTCTCATCTGATCTGTCCTAACTACTCATTAAAATTTGTAGGAATGACCATTATAGTTATTTGGGACCAATGAAGAAAATAGAAAATAACTTCATAGAAATTTAACTAAAAATATAGAGCTAACCCCTCCATTTTTAATATATTCTAGTTGGGCCAGCTTTCAAGGTTTAATTAAACATATCAGTGAAGTTTGCATGAAAAAAAGAAAAAAAATCTTACTAGATATCCTCTGTAGTGTGATTGAATGAGGATTGCTGCTCTTTCTTCCTTGAAGTGGCCTCCATAACCCGCCAGTCGGACAACTCTAGCCGCCGCCTGAGCGGCGGCAACCGCGGCTTCAGCAGCCACAGCAGTTGCCTCTGCAACGGCAATGGCATGATTTCTATCTTCAGTCACAGGCGTCGATGCGGTACTTCTTTCAATGGTGACATCAGGAGAACTCTCTGCAGGAAAATGCTCAAAGGACACCACCTCTAATGCTTCTTGCTGCTGCGATTTCTCTGCTTTATCCTCCTGGAAACGAGAACAACTTGATCTTAGCACTAACTGCTTTAATGATTTGGAAAAAATCTAAAACAGGACCTGTTTGATTAGGATCCAAACATGGGAAGCATTTGCACATGTTGATCAAGATGAATGATGTGATGGGTTTGGTGGCATGAATGATAACTATGGGACAGACTCTTAGCAGAATTATTTGATAGATTTTAACATGATGGGACCATATACATACATACACAGGAATAATGATATATTTACTTATTTTTCTTATAACTTGTTACATATTGTTTACACTGACATTGATCAACAATCAGTAAATTATATTAGTGATTAGTTGATAGTATATTAATGATTAATTGATAGTTAATTTCATCAAATGAAAATATTGCATTAATTATTTGTATAAATATATTCAATAAAATCAATTGTTTATATATATAATGATAAATAAGAATATAAATATATTTTATGATTTATTTAAGTGATTTTTTATTTTTATAATATTTCAATTTGAATATATTATTTTTTAGATTAAATTTTTTTCTGTAAATAAATTATTATCATTTATTATTTATCAGACTTTTTATAAGGTTTAAATAATTATATCTCATTATATTTATTAGATTTTTTTTAAAAATATATATAATTATTTTATTCTATTTGTTAGATATTCTTTGAAGAAATAAATTATATATTTCTAGTACAAAGATATTAAAAATTATATAACTTGTAGCTAAAGGTTGTCTTTTTCACACTACATACAAATCCTTGTTTCAAAATTTTAAGTCCTGCAACTTTTTTAAACTCACTAAATTAAAATTCAATTCTATAACTAAAAAAAATTATTTACCAAGTATTTAAATTAACAAATAGACTAAATCAATCTACTAAAATTGCTTAAATTCTCAAAAGCTGATAAAAAAAAATTGTTTGTCAAACAAAACTTATTTAATTATTCTGATTTTACCAACTATAAACACTAACAAATACATGAATAAATATATATGGTATGGGGGTTAGGAATTCTATATAAATGCCAAGTCAAAAATTAGTTTCAACAAAACTCTAATTAGCTTGAGCGATCCGATTATTTGGTCCACAGTATTAAATTCTAAACTTTAACTTTAATTTTCACAATTTTTTTAAAAAATTTACTTTTCTTTTTGTTGTATTTGTTTGACGACAATTTTTTTTTTTTCCTAAGAAGCAAACTTTCGTTAAACAAATACAGAAGATCTGTCACAAGGGATTGCTTTTTGGAATTAATAATGTAAATCCGTAAATCATTCTTGGCATAAACATATAAAGAATATATCAATTCAGGGAATTGGATTAAAGACAATTCAACAAATCAGCTTAATAACCCAAAACATAATTTCTTCTATTGAAAAAATGAATCAAAATATCCGGAATCATTTCAAGATAAGAACAAGGAGGAATTGATCATCACCTTCCTCTCCGGAAAACGTGCCGCCGGCGAGTCCTTAGAAGACGATGGCTTGAAAACTTTCTTCACCGACGAGAACCAGCCACCTCCTTTCTTCCCCATCTCCGACCAAAAGATCAGCTTCTTATGGCCATTATAGTATCACTGCACAGCTGCACTTCAGCCACAATATTGTCAAAACCTTAAAATTACTGTCCCAACCACCGCAAAAGAAAAAAGAACATCCTTAACAGACATTTCTAGCAACCTTAAACATCAGAAACACTCGATGCAGATGCATAATCTCAGACAAAGGATTAAAATAAAATAACCTGAGAATTTCACATGGCTTGAGATTTTACATATTGCGTGTCAGAGTAGTATTTGTTCATCTAGCAGAGTTCTTGAAAAGTAAGAAAGTTGTTGTGATGTAATAGAATTTAGAGGGCGAGAGACAGAGAAAGAGTAACTGTAACTGTAAGACCGCGCGATTGCCCTTGGTATTTATCAAATTCACGGGGAAGGTAGCCCTGGTAGTTTTATTACAGTTGGAACCACAGCCCAATAGAATTCTCACACGTCACCGGACTCACCACGACACTTTTATTACGAGATTTGACTCTCTTAAAGGCCAAAGCCTTCAATTCCTTTTTAATTGTCATTAACGAAAAAAAATTAAAGTTTAATATTTAATAAATAATTAATTTTTTAAATTTATTATTCATTGTCTTAATTTTTTTTCATTAGTCATTATGATGTTACATATTTTATTTTAAAGGAGAAATTTTTTTACCTCTTTATTATCTCATTTCTCTAGTAAGAATTTATTTATTTTAGAAGCAAGATGGTAATTTTTTTATTTTAATGATACTATAATGAATTTATGTCTTTTTTAATCTATTTATTTTAATATTAAGGCTTAAAATTTGGCTTCAAGATTACTGAAGAATTGTGGTTAAACAATTGATGTCATGGTGTACTGACCATGGAATTGTTGTTTTGCAAATTTTTGGAGAATGAGGTTGTCAATGTGGAAGCTTGTGCTTCCTTCTTTCCATTTGACCCCTTTGGATCTGTTTGTATCCATATCGAAGAAACAATATAACAATAATTTAATTTGAGGAGTTTGCCTATTGAATCTTCAAAAACTATATGACAAATTAATATTTTTATTTTTGTTAATTTGAAGACTCATTTTTTCTATTAATTTGAATCCGGGAATGTAATTAACTTAATTATCTTTGATGCTACATATAAATACATAATTAGTTACGTTAACATGGCATTTTTTTTATAATATTTTCGATCCTCTTGTATTGACATAAAATATCTTATTTACTTATATTTTATAGTTATAAAATATTAAGATAATAATTTTTTTTTACTTATTCAATATTATATGTGACAAGTATGAAAAAAAATATTATTTACTTCTTTATAGAGAAATTTAATTTTTTATCATTATAATACTATGTATTATTTTATTAAAAAATTATTTATTTATATATAAGAAAGTAGAATTTTCTTACATAAAATATATCTTCTAATAAAATAAATAAAGGAATTAAAAATCTTGATATATAGACATGTGATCCTGTTAAAATTTAGTGGTTAAGAATTTAATACCACTAAAACTAGTGTTTGTCCTTTTCAAAAATGAACAAAAAGTCAAACATAAGATATTGATTAGAGGGGATTAATTATCATATTCACATTGAAGGCAAAAAAAAAGGGCCTAGAGTTAGGAGTTTCTCATGTGAGCCTCACAAAACGTCACGAGCTTGTATGCCATGTGTGTTGGCATGTCGTTTTCATATTTTCCATTTATTAGTGAAAAAATAGTAAATATATTTAATTTTCAATATTTAAATATAATCATATACTCTTTCAATATATTTTGAATAAGTTGTGTGATGAATAATATTTACTATAACCAATTCAAATAAAAATGAATTTAAATTTTATTCGGACCCATAATGTAAAGTCCTTAAATAGATCACATTATTAAAAAAATAATTAAAAATTTTGATTAATAAAAAAGTTATTTTAACAATTTTTTAATGAGATCAGCCTAATTATAAATCAAAATTAAACCCATAAAAACATATATATATATATAATAAACAACAAAAAGAAATGAATAAATTTAACGTTATCCTTCAAGGGTCCCGTATCTAAGATGTAAAGCAAAGTCTCAATTAGCTATATATGAATAGTTGGGCACAAAAAGTGAGTAGAGATTTGATTCAGGTGCATGCTAATAAACCTTTTTATGTCCTTTCAATATCGATATTTTGTGTCTCCGTGTTGCATCATTTTCCACTGTAATTTTCCATGCTCTGGGTTAATTCCATCGTTTTATATATCCTAGCTTATACCAAACGCAGCCTTAAGCTACAGTGAAATCTGTCGGCACTTTTGGAATCTCAAATTGGTTCTTTTTTTTGTGAAGGAAAATTTGGACACTAAGCACAAACTCAGATGATATCATGTAGCTCTTGCATTATTGCAGCTGCATTCTAACAATTCCTCTTGAGCCTTTGAAGTAGGAAAATTGCAGTTGTAGCTAGCCTAGAAAATTTTAAAATATATATATATATATATATATATATATGAAAAGTAAAAATCTTCTTTTACATTTTTTTCTTCCATTCTCTCACTCAAATTTTCATATATGTCATGAGTTTAGTGATGAAACCTAGTTGTATGGAAGAAAGTGAATATATTATTATTCGTTACAGATATAATTTATTTTAAAATATGATTATAAAGGGTTATACTATTCCCATGTTCCTGCATTCTTTTTTTTTTTTTTTTAATTTTCATGTCTATGTGTAACATAAAATTTAAATTCCAATAAATATGAAAGGAAGTGGAAGAGAGAACGTAATTTAAATCTCTTGCGCATGCAGGAGAAAGTGAAAGAAAGAAGTATATATTTGCACAGTTATAGAACACATCAATGTCACAATAATTTAGATTTCATTTGCTTAGAGTGAAAATAGAGATCGAAGAAAATGAGATGAAATGAAAAGAAAGAGAAAAAAAAAATGAGAATGAAAACATTTTCAACCTTCTTGTTTGGACGGAGGGAAAATATAACAGAAAGAAAAAAAAAATTAGTAAATTACATTTATACGTTGGATAAAATTTTAAAATCTCATATTAATTAAGGTTAATTTTGGAAGTGAAAATATTTTGCATTTTCACTCGGTTGATGGAAGTGAAGAAGGCAAATAAGATAAGGAGATGGAGTTGGAAGTAAACCGAAGAAGAACAGAGAGACTGAGACTAAGAAAAGCGAAGGTAGGTGTATAATTTAATATTTCATCAGTTTGTGTATTTATACCAATGACTCTATTTTAGGTATACATTTCAATGCTTTTCTTTTTATGTTTAAGTGTAGATTTATGAATGTACAATTGCAATTAATTACTTCTCCATCAGTACATGCAATGCAAGATCCATTTATATTTAAAGCCTATCTTTATTCTCTCATCATCTATACAACTATGATTATGATTAGTGGTAGGTAGGGGTATCAAATAGATGATTTAGATAGATTTAAATTGAATTACTAATAAATGAATTGATAATGATATATTTATCTATTTATGATCCAATTAAAATTTTATATGGATTATAGATTAATTCATGAAATTAATCTATCCATTTATTCATTTAACAATCATTATTTTCTATATTATTCTATTCTATTATTTTTATTCTTATTATTTTTCTAACAATTACAATCATATTTTGTTTTCACTATTAAAAAATAATTTTTTACTGTTAAAATTTTAAATTATATTTTAAATTTATCATTAAAAAATAATTTTACTATTAAATTTTAAATTATATTTTAACTCTATCATTAAAAAGTAAATTTTTTACTATTAAAATTTTAAATTATATTTTAAAAATATTTTACATGCACTATAACATTGAATAAAGAAGTAATAAGCTAATAAAAAATATTTTTATTGTTATATTTTTCCTTTTTTAACCTTATTTTTCTATATATTACATATACAACATATATAAAAATAAAAATTAAATAAATATGATCTCAAATTAATATTTCTTTAAAATTTGAAACATCTAGAATAAAAGGTACACCTTATTGGTATTTCTTTTAAAAAAATTGATAATTTACTAAAAACAAATAACTGACTACTAATGTTTAAATAAAAAAAACTAAAGTTGAATATATTATATTATATAAACAAATATTAATTGACTTTAGAAAAAATTTCAACTATAAGTGTCTTTACAAAGATCAAAATGTTAAATATATAATCCTTTTTATCCTAGAAAAGATGCTAAACATACTATCTTTTTTATCCTATTAAAATATTAAACATAAATATAAATAAATAAATAGTTATTTACAGGTTGGCCCAATATGACTCTTATTTAATAAGGACAATAATAACCTAACTCATAGTTATCCAAAAGCTAATATAGATGAATTATAGTAAGGATAGATGTGGATGGATAAATAGATATAAGTTACAATTGTGAGGTTTATCAATGAGTGCGACTATATTAGGATTTTAATATTTTTATTTTATTTTTATTTTTTATTTGATTCAATATAATATTTCTTATTTAAAAAATATTTGTTGAGTTTTAAATAAAAATTAAGTTGAATGGGTCATGAATATTCATAGATTGATCTTTAATAATTTTTTTATTAAACGAATTAATATTTTATCAATCCATTTAACCTACAAAATATTATGAATGGATTTGGATTCACCTAAAGATGGATTCATAGATATCCAACCATTTTGCCACCTCAGGGCCTTATTATCCAAACTATGTCAAAAATTTTCTTAGATTGGCCTTTCATTATATATATATATATATATGCTTTTTTTTTTCCCTTCAAACACAGGGCAAAATGCATTTTTATTCCTGACTTTCATGGAAGTTTTATTCTTTTCCTCTAAGAATTATTGTGAACAATTTTATAATATCTAATTTTAAGAAAGTTTGCAATATCACTCACAATGTTAATTTTATCTAATTTGCTAATAAAAATTTCTATTTGGCACACAACTTAACATCTTATCTGACATAACATAAAACATAAATTGGATATATGATAGGAAGATTAAAATATATTGAAGGAAAAAAAATTCTATTCTAAATTTCAAAAAAATATAAAACAAAGCAAATTTATTTGTTTTAAAAATTTTAGAAGGAAAATAATACTTTGGTGATCTACTACAGCCCAAAATTTATTTTATATTAGTCAAGATGCTAAATTATGAGTCATGTAAAAAAGAATTTCTTGTTAGCTAGTAAATTGGATATTGTTAGCATTGTGAGTGAGTTGCGTACTTTTTAAAAATTAAAGGATAAAATTATTCAAGATAATTCTTAAAATATGAGAATGAATTAACTTATGTAAAGGTTAAAGGATTAAAAATATATTTTAATCTAAATAATACTTGGAAGATGCCTCTCACACTCCTAAGAATCAAAATAGATAAATTTTTGGGTGAACATATTTCTTTTTGAACATGAGAAGAGAAATAAGTACTATAATTGTAAGAAATTTAAATTTATTATTGTACGTATTTCTTTATATCTTCCATGACAAAACACACCTTTGCTAGCTTGGAAGGTATGCACGCGTTGAGGTCAATGTGTGCCTGCGTGGTTTTCTTCCATTCTGGCTAAGCATTGAAATGGTGAGCCTTCTTTATTATGGACTATAATTTACATACATTTGGTTGTGGTAGATACAAAAGATTGAAGACAAGAATGGCATTTTAAGGCTTGGTAGATAACTGATTGCTTGCATTTAAAGTTATAGCTAGCTATTGAACCAAAGATTCAAAAAAGGGTGCATTGAGAAGGAGAGAAGTCTTAATTGTGTACCCTCACATCTGCCGCCGGCTTCAATGGTTATAATTAAGTTTGGTGACAAAGCACCTTTTATCATATTTATCATTAATTACTAATTAGACTCATGATTAGATATATTTACGTGTGTGAGATTTACTTATGTATTTTGAAAAAAAAAAAAGGTATTTATTGCTATCTATTGTTTAAGCAAGTGGAGGATGGGGCTCGAATGAGAAAAGAATTATGGTGGACACTTGGTAGAAATGATAATGAACTGAGTTTGAATAGGTCCAATTCATCCTATATTTGTCATAAATCGGTTATTCCAAACCCATTAAAAATTCAAATCTGACAAGACTGGAAGATTCGTTAAAGACCTGAATTAGAAAAATATGATTATAGAATTATATTTTTTGAATGAAAATGAAAAATATAAATTTTTTATTGTTAAAAATAATTAATTTATTATATAATATATTATTTAGATGAGTTTAATGTGATATCCAAAATAGATCCAAGATTCATTAGATATATAATGATTAATCTCAAATTCAAACTATTTAATAATGAATCTAATTTAAATTTAACTCATTGAATAAATATCGGTTGGTGCAAGTAATTAAAATCCATTGAGTTTGACCATAATTGTTATCTCTAATATCTAGGCACCTAGAGACAAGGAAGAGTGTAGTAAATATTGAAATGTGAGGAGCGTTCATAAGTCAAAAATTAGTTTTTTTTTTAATTTTAATATTTATTTTATCATGATGTCAATACATCTAAATTGTCAAAATATAATGGATAATAATATTAAAATTTTAGTGTTAAAGTGGTACTAAAATTTTTTCATGTGTTTCTTAGATTGTAAAATTAAATTTTCTCAATTACTAATTTATAAGGCATTGACTTACATAGATATATAGCTTTCTTACTCTAGTTTAAAATAATTGATTCTAATATTAAATCATGTATTTAACTTATGACTCAACAACCTCATAATTTATCAATTTGGGAGAGAGAGAGAGAATAATTTAAAAAAAAAAAGAATTTCTCTTTCATTTTATTTTTCTTAATTTCTTATGATCAAATAAATTATCATAGTTTTACTAATGGAGAAAACACTACAAGAAAAATTGATATTTGCGAGGGCTATTAGCGAGGGATATTGATCCCCTCGCTAAATTGCTTATTTAGCGAGGGATTTTGCGAGGGATTTTTATCCCTCGCAAACTACCAAAAAAATCGATATTTGCGAG
>JANHAO010022282.1:0-12273 GCA_026873985.1 Saraca asoca
CATGAGGAACTATAAAGGCTTGTGTTGGGCATTTCTGAAAATGTAGTTAGGCATTACCTAATCAAGATAGGATTCATTACCACTCTTTGGAGTTGATATCTACGGTCACTCAATGAATTGATTTGACTCGATAAATCCTTGCACAAGGTAGAATCGAGACTTGAATGGGATTTGAGTGCTCAGATTCGTTTGAGTCAGATAATTCATGATGTTGAGAAACTATGATTAGTTATAGAGGTTGACTGACATCCATACCTCTAATTGATTGGATATAGGTAATGAAAGGATTGTGTCATGCATGGTATGCATGGTGATGTACACTAAGATCAGCCACAAACAGGCTTGTCACCATTGTTGACTCCGTCGAAAATTGGGTAGCTATAATGGCTTGCTAGAGTTCGCTTATAGCTTAAAGCCCAAGTGATTAATTTGGAGAAATTGATCATAAAATTAATTGGATTAATTTTATATGCCTTCAAAGGGTTTGAAGGGTATTTTGGACTTTTGCCAATATTTCAGGGGCCTACTGGGTCACACACATAATGGGGAATGATATGGCCAAAGTTCGGACATATTTGATGTCCAGGGACCAAAGTACAATTTGGTGGAAATTGCTGGGGCCGAATTCAAGTTTATGGAAACTTGAAGGGCTATTTTGCAAATTTGGAAAAGTGTTTCCTCAGCCCATTGAAACGACGCCATTTTGGTCATTAAAGGGCTAGCTAAAACGATGTCGTTTTGGCTTCCTCTTCTTCTTGCAATTTGTGGCCGAAATGTTCGGCTAAGGAAAAAGAGAAAGAGAGGCTGAAATGTTCGGCCATGGAGGAGAAGGGAGGAGCCGAGAGAGGGAGGCCGTGGGATGGCCATATCGATCGGAGAAGGAAGGAACCGAAAAGGTTTCGGTGTTTTCAAGTCCTTTCCCTTGTCTTGGTTGAAGAGTTCAGCCAAGAGGAGAAAAGTTCTCCATGGGTTCGGCCATGGCCGAACGGAAAGGGAAGGAAGAAGGCCAGAAAAGTGCTAATGAGATCTCACCCAATCTTAGTCTGTCTAGCTCCCGAGAGCTTGCTAGCCCAAGGAGAGGAGCTGTAGAGGCCGTGGGAAGTGTTCTCCAACGTGGATCTCTAGTAGAGATAGGACGTGTGGACTGCTTGGTGACTAGAGAATTCAACACATTTCGCTGTGTTTTGAGCTGGATTAAAGGTTAATTTAGCTCACTCTTACTCTTTATTTGATATATGTGATACTTTGAAGCCTCAAATCAATGAGATCTTGGATGGATTTATTTGGCCATGGTTATGTTCTCCTTGAATTTTTTTTGAAATTTTGGCCTCTCGGAGTATAACAAACCCAACAACATCAGTCCCCAACAGCCTGACAATGATTTGCCCAGCATTTAATGCCTGACACCTAGCATTTATTGCCCACAGTGATGGTAATGATAGTTTTTCCATTTACCAAATTACATTTGTAACCCTCTCCACTTCTATAAATAGGGGAAAAGATCATTATAATAGATATAGTGAGAAATACATGCAAAAACTCTGCCGGGATAGAGAGAGAATACTTATATTGTTAGCTTGAACAGTGAAACCACCGTATAAAGCAAATATAAGCCACTATGTTAAAAACTTCTTGTATGCGTCTTGTTCTTCCTGCTTTTCCTATTTACTCATATTTTTATACTTTTTATAGTAGTTTCGGTTTCAAAACCTTTGGTTAACTAGTTACCAAAAATGACCGTCATATTTTGGTTCTAGAGGAAGGGCCCAAGTTATTTCTCTGTTAACTTATTAATCAGTTGAAATGGCATAAGGAAGAACAACTAGGAGTTCGGATGCTGCTGTTAACTAGCTTGGTGTTCAAACAGAACAACAACAAAACACACTGGTGCATGGGAACTTGTCTCCAGCAAGCACTTAATCGATTCCTATTACTAGTCAGCATATTTCTGTTCCCTGAAGGAGTGACGATGTTCAGGCATTGCGTCAGTGCCAGGAAACCCATGAGAGAACACTAAGGTGACTTACCGATATAGTCATGACACTAGCCTAGGCACACGCTCAAGGAATTCAAAAGTAAGTTGGAACCGCCACAACTGGAAGAGATCGGAAGCCACAAGGTGAAATGTTACCTTAGGGAGAGAGACCAATTAGAGAAGAGTTACAGCATGCAGATTTAACTCACTCCACCAACTCCAACCTAAACTTGAGGGTCGCTGATCTCATGAGCATGATAGGAACCAATGAACTAAGAGCTCATATTATGCTAAAGGGTCAAGCACAGATCGTGATGGCACAAGGAGTCAGCAATCTGAAGCACAAGATCTAATGATGGAGGAGTTGTTGCAGAGGGTGTAGTGGCTAGAGAAATGGCCCTTGACTCATGACCATTCAAATTGCTATGAGGAAAGAACCTCTTTCTCTGTGGAGATTGAAACAAAGCCTCTCCCACATCGGTTTAAGGTCCCCACCATCTAGCCCTATGATGGTAGTAGTGATCCGTATAACCATCTGAGCTTCAAACGACTAACCCTCGGGTCAAGTGTCGTGCCTTCCTAGCCACTCTTAGAGATATTCCTTAAGCATGGTTCAAGAGTCTCATAGCTCATAGCATTAGTAGCTGGGAAGAATGCCAAAGGAGGTTTGTCAACCAATATAAGGCCCTCAGGAGGTAGCTTGCGCTGTCTTGTCACCTCGCGACAATCTTCCAACAAAAGGATGAATCACTAAAGTATTACATCGCAAGGTTTAGGCATGAGATTAACAACGTAGAGATCCCCACTAATGATAGCATCCTAACAACGATTTCTATGGGGCTTCGTAAGGACGGGAAATTATATGAAAGTATATACGAATCTCTAGTCAGGGATCTGGGGGAATTTTATGAGCAGGCTGCCAAAGAGATCAGATAGGAGGAAACCTTTGACATGAGGAAGCCCATTCAAAAGAATGATGCAAGTAGCTCTATCTCAACCTAGAATAAGAGGAGAGGCAATGGCAGAAATGAAAAGGTGGGACTAAACTATAGCATCAGGAACTAGCCTGCGAAGAAGGCAAGGAAGGAGTGACCTTAGCTCCCAAGTTGTTATGATAGTTACCACATCCTGTCCAATACCCTGGATCAGATATTCATGATTGAAAGGCATGAGGAAGATTTTGAGAAGCCTAGGCCCTTACAGACCTTGAACAAATATAGGGATGCTGCTAGGTTTTGTGCTTACCATAATGAGGCTAGGCACAATACTTCTGAGTGCAAGGCGTTGAAGGACGCCATAGAGGGTCTGATCAGAAAAGGTCACTTGCAGGATTACATGGTGTGACCTGCAGGACAACGACTTCTATAACCCCAGTAGCTAGCACAACGATCATCTCAATAGGCCAAGCCAAAGCAATCAAACATGGTAAGAACCATGTTTACAATTTATGGTGGGCCTTACATTACATGAACTTTGAATAGGTCACACGAGTGATATGTGCGAAGTGCAAACCACGTCTTGCTTACATGTTGTGAATCTAAAAGACTCGCCAAAAAGGCCAGAGTTACCTCTAAGATTATCACCTTCATGGATGATGATGCACAAGGAATTCAGTCCCCCCATAATGATGCATTAATCATACAGGCCAAGATCGGTAGCATTGAGGTACGGAGGATCATGCTCGATACCAATAGCTCAGTCAATGTTATGTATAAGAAATGTTTTGAGTAGATGGGACTGAGAGATGATCACATGAAATCTTCTCCTAACCCTCTATTTGGTTTCATGGGTGACATAATATTTTAAGTAGGGCAAATTAAGCTTCCTTTTACCCTAGGAGACTCAGAGTGCCAATCCATTATCCTGGAAGATTTTTTGGATCGTAGATTGCCTGTCAGTGTATAATGTGATGCTGGGGCGACCTACAATGAATGATTTGGACATGGTTATGTTCAGCAGGATGCTAATTGTGTGATTCCCAACCTCCAATGGAACTAGGTGTGTATGAGGTGAGCAGTATACAGCTTGGCATTGGTATGAAGATGCCATCTGAATAGGGGGAAATGAGAGAAGGTTTAATGTAGTTTTGGGTGGAGAACGCCACACTCCATGAGCTTCAAGCATAGTTGGGGTCAGTTGTGACCTCAACCCCTATGACTTGGACTCAGACAAAGAGATTGGCCTTGTGGAAGAACTTGAAGATGTACGGGTTAGTGAGGTGGATCCAGAAAGATACTTGAAATTAGGAAAGAATTTACCTCCCGACATGAAGACTCAGCTAGCTGAGTTCCCCAAAGTGAATCTAGATGTATTTGCTTAGAATCACGAGGACATGGTGGGGATCAATCCCAAGGTCATGTCACATAAGCTGAACATAGATCCCCTCCATAAGCCAATTTGCCAAAAGAGGAGGCCTTTGACCGCTGAACGATCCAACACCCTCAAAGAAGAGGTAGACAAGCTTCTGGCAAACAAGTTTATCCAAAAAGCTCACTGTCCATTCTGGGTGGCTAATCTCATGTTGGTAAAGAAGAAAAACGAGAAATAGAGGACTTGTATTAACTTTATCGACCTCAATAAGGTCTGTCCGAAGGATAACTTCCCTCTACCACAAATTGACTAGCTCGTGGATGCAACAGCCAACCACTAGTTTCTCAGTTTTATGGATGCTTATTCGGGGTATAATCAGATACCTATGGACCTTCACAATGAGGAGCACACTTCTTTCATTACGCATCGTAGGCTGTATTGTTACAAGGTGATGCCCTTTGGACTAAAGAACACAGGGCAACCTACCAACAACTGGTCAATATGATGTTCAAAGAATAAATTAGGAAAACCATGGAGATCTACGTGGATGACATGCTCATCAAGTCCATCAGGTTGTGGACCATGTGAGAGACCTAGATAAAATGTTTCAAATTCTAAAGAAATTCAAGATGAAGCTTAATCCACTTAAATGTGCATTTGGGGTGGCCTTAGAAAAATTCCTCAAGTTCATGGTCAACAGTAGAGTAATCAAAGCGAACCCTAAGAAGATTAAGGCACTTATCGATATGAGGTCTCCAACTGTGGTCAAAGATGTGCAAAGTGTAAGTGGTTGGGTCGCAGTACTTAGCAGATTCATTTCCAAAGCAACAGAAAAGTGCATCCTGTTCTTTGATGTGCTAAAAAAGGCCCAGCAATTTGAGTGGACTGAAGAATATGAAGCTACATTTCAACATTTGAAAGAATATATGGGTCGAGCTCCACTGCTGTCTAAGCCGGAGGAAGGTAAAAAGCTCATTCTCTACCTTGAAGTGTCTTAACATGCTTTCACTGCGGCTTTAGTTCATGAAGAACACGAAGCTCAGCTTCTGGTCTACTATGTGAGCAAAAGGATGCTAAATGCAAAAATAAATTATTCGCCAATAGAAAAGCTCATTTATTGTGTAGTGATCACCTCAAAGAAATTACGGCCTTACTTCCAGGTGTATACCATTGAAGTACTCACTCAATTTCCATTAAGACATCTTGTAGAAAATTGATACTTCAGGTCACCTGCTCAAGTGGGCCATTGAGCTCGCTAAATTCGATATTCAGTATAAATTGAGGCCAATGATCAAGGGGCAGGCCTTAGTGGACTTTATTGTGAAATTCACAGGACTTGCAAGGGAAGAAATAGAAACCTCAAAAGGTCTATACTGGGAACTTTTCATAGATGGATCCTCGTGTGAGCAGAAGGTAGGGGCTGAAATACTTCTGATCAGCCCAGAAGGACATAAAATCCTCTCTGCACTAAGGTTTGATTTCTAAGCCACCAACAATGAGGCAGAGTATGAAACATTGCTTGTGGGACTTCGCTTGGTAAGGGAGGTGTAAGCTAAAAACTTGAGAATATTCAGTGACTCTCAGCTCGTTGTTCGTCACATAAGGGGTGAGTACCAGCTGAAGGGGTCAAAGATGGCTATCTACCTCCGAAAGGCTTAGGAGTTGCTTAATGATTTTCAAAGGTACGAGATCACTCAGATCCTCCAAGCTCAAAATACACACGTGAATGCACTAGCTCACCTACTCACAACCAAAGATATAGATTTCCTGGGGCAATTCCAGTGGAGTTCCTTCCGTTGCCAAGTATTAAATAGAAAGACACTATGATGTTGGTTGCTATGGCACAAAACTCATAAATGAGTCCAATCTTGGAGTTTTGATAACAAAATATTTTACTCATTTAATTGTCCTCCCACTTAGCATTTTAAGGTCCAAAATGACTTACTTTTAGCTGTGTTATTGCATATTTATGATTTAGTGTCAATTGGCATCATTGTAGAAATTTTGCATAATTTGGCCATTTTGAGCAGTTTCTGTATTCTAGTCATAACTTGAGCTACACTTGTCCAATTAATGTGATTCTTATCTTGTAGTAAAGCTAAGACATAGCTATACAAACTTCATGAAGACTTCTAAGGCTGAATCATAGAATTGGCTATCTAAATTTGGAGTGGAAGTCAAGACCAAAATGCTGCCTTAGCCTATCCTAAGTAGCCTGACCCCTGAGCACTTATCAAACAATATATGGAGTTTTACAAGTCCAATTGAGGTCAAACTAAGCCCAAATGAAGCTGAGACATAAGGCCACATTTCTTATGAAGACTTCCTGAGGTGAATAAATCATTATGGACATGAAAAATGAGCTGTAACATAAAGGAAGAATTGCTACGAGTTGGGCCTCTGCAGAATTAGAGTTTTAAGGCCCCCAATTGGCATGGATCTTAAGCTCGATGGATCATCCTTTGCTCCAACTCACACTCAACTAGATGGAGAGTAGTAAAATTTAAAAGAAGCAGTCTGCATTGGGTAGTTCATGCAAGAAGAGTGGCAACAAGTAACCAGCTACACCAGCCATCATTGCCTACTCACCGAACAGCAAGCTACCTTTTCCCAGGCAGCAAAACTCCTTTTTGTTGGAAGCTTTTAGTTTAGTTTTGGAAGTAGTTTTAGGAGGAGTTTTTAGTTTAGTTTTTCAACAGTAGTGTAGGATATTTTTCTTTCTTATTCTCTATAATTTTCTGCCTTCCATGGAAGGCTAAATTTGTAATCAGCACAAGGGGTTGACAAACTTGAAGATTAATATAGAGATCTTGTTCCTTCACTTTGCATTCAAATTGCTAGTCATTTCTCTCCTTTCCTCTCTGGTTTTATTGTGATATCTAAGTTGAATAGATTCATTTGATTTAGATTTTAATATGGTTATTGAGATTTTGATAATCATTAGTAGAAGAGGATAGGAAAACCAAGCAAAGCATTGAGATTTTTATAGATTGTTTGTGACTAAGTTTTGCATAGGATTCATTAATCATTTCAAGGATTCTTGTTATAATTATCAATAATTGAATGAGTATTTAGTAATCAAGGATGCATTAATCTCAAGCTAGTTAGTTACCTTGGGCTGGTTGGTTTATTTATCTCTGTTTTAGTTTCTGCATGTTAGTGTTAGCTATAGTTTAGTTACTGCCAACCCCTTTATTTCCAGCTCCTAAATTAATTGATATTATCCAAAATGATCCAAGGGCTCGACTCGGTGTTGCTTTATATTACAAGTAGTTAGGTAACTTGATTTATAAATTTCTAATCTGGAACGGCCTTGACTACCGATCAAGTATCTACAAGAAGAAAAGTTGTCAAAAGATAGAGTGGACATGTGCCACGTGCGATCTCGAGCTGCTAGATACTACATCATCAGCGACGTGTTCTATAAGAGGGGATTTTTAGCTTCACTTCTCAGGTGTATCGATGGCCCAGACTGCGACATTATCCTTGAAGAAATTTATGCTAGTCACTGAGGGAACCATGCCAGGGGCAGTCCCTAGCACAAAAGGCACTCTGGCAAGGATTTTATTGGCCAACTATGAAGCAGGACATGATTGATCTGGTCAGGAAATGCGACAAGTGCCAAAGGTTTGCTAAGATTCCATAAGTTCCACCTGCCTATCTTCAATAAATGGTTAGCCCATGGCCTTTCGCGACCTGGGGGATCGACCCGATTGGACCTCTCCCAACAGATTGTGGGAGTTACAGACATGCGATAGTGGCTGTGGACTATTTTACGAAGTGGGTTGAGGTGAGAAAACTAGTGGAGATTTCCTCTTCAAAAATTGATATCATCTGTAGGTTCAATGTCCCTTGACAGATTGTAATTGATAATGAAACCTAATTTAGCAGTGAGTAGTTTGTCAAGTTTTGCAGCGATCTCGGAATTATGAAGACCTTTTTGATAGTAGATCACCCTCAAACTAATGGACAAGTCCAAGCTGTAAATAAGATCATCAAACAGATTTTGAAGACAAAATTGGAAGCCAAGAAGGGAGTAAGGGTAGACGAGCTATCAAAAGTACTCTGGGCTTACAGAATTGCAGCTTGTAGCACCATTGGTGAGACCTCTTTCTCAATGGTCTATGGTTTCAAAGTTATGATACCAATGGAGTTTGAAGTAACTTTGCACCAAAGAGCTACTTTCAACCTAGAGGAAAATGACTAATTGCTCACTACAAGTTTGGATCTTATCGAGGAAGCAAAGTACATGGCTAGCCTCAAGATCACAACCTACCAACAAAGAGTCGCGAGACATTATAATCGGAAAGTTTGAGCCTGAAACTTCAAGGCATGTGATCTCGTTCTGTGCCTCATTTTGCTGGGAGCTCGCAAGGCTAACAATGGAACATTAGGCCCGAATTAGGAGGGCCTATATATAATAAGGGATAATTTAAAAAATGGGGCTTATCGCTTATCAAATGTAAATGGGGGGTTAGGTGCCTCGACCCTGGAATGTCGAGCACCCTCAACCATATTATCAATAAGAGCAAGGTCAGCTTTGTAACTGTATACCATTATTTATATCTCAATAAAGAGGCCCAAGATTCTTTTTTGATTTTGTGTTTTCTAAGAATTCTCTAATAAACTCCCTGTCCATTATTTATGAAGTGAATTGGTTTCAGAGTTACGCCAGCCTATACTCGATAAAAGTTTATATTCATGACAACGACCTGACCTGCTATCCTGGAAGGCTAAAGAGGTCACGTTTTACCTACAATGGCCTAACTATGTTAACTATAAGCAGTCTACTGAGGTCTAACTAGCTTACTTATCAAGTCTTAGGCTAACAGCTTGGTCTACAATCTTAAAAAGTTATAAAGGTCATTTACCAATTTGGCATTCAGACACAACCATGATCTGATAGCAAAGCATTCGAGTATTTGACCTAGCAAAGAGTCTGTAATCAACTAGGATGAATAGCGAAATTAAATAGATTCATCTTCAGATAGATGGTCCGTACAAAGTTCATTAAAAATACTTTTATAAATATGGTTGTCCAGACAAAAACAAACAAAAATACATCCATAGTATTCAAAAGGAAAAAGGCTCAAGGCAAGAATAGGCTGGCGCGACCTATGAGAAGGTTAGAGGCCCAGATGGATCTTGAAGAATTAAAGAGTCAGCAGGAGATACGAGCAAGAGCTCTATCTATCCCTCAAGACTCATTACGGCTCTTTCATTAACTAACAAACCATCCTCGGCCTAGATATCATCTCGAGTAGAAGGGTCTACAGCACCAGTTTTTGCACTTGGGGCCGAAGTTACCTTTGTGTCATTAACGAAGCATTGAATGATGGCCATGACATCCCCACCGAAGAAAGTGAAATCCATGTCTGAATGCTTTTGCCACAAGGTAAATAGAAAATTGTCTGTGGTGTCGCAGACCGCAGCATCCTTAGCTTATGCTATCATGGCAGCTATTTCCTCCCTGACTTTAACGATCTCCTCTTTAGCTTAGCTGGCTTTTTCTTCAATTCGCGATGCCCTATTCTCAGCATGAGCTACTCTCTCCTTAGTAGCCTTTTCTTCTTTCTTAACGACCTTAGCCCACTTCGCTATCATTTCCAGCTCGCCCTGCCTCTATCACAGTTTATCAATCCTCGGCCTCCCTCTTGGTAGCCTTGACACCCCGTAGTTGGGCCTTAATACATTCTAGCTTCCTCTTCAGCTGCATTGCTTCTGTAGTCACGTTAGCCAGATTGCTCTCAAGCTTGTCCCACTCCTCTTCCTAGATCACGATCTCATCCCTTAATTTTGTTGTTTCTCCTCATGCTCTAATGCCTTAGTATGGGTCTCCAGAATCTGGCCTACATGTCTGTGGAGGAAGTTATGGCATACCATTGTATTAGGACCCTATCCCTTAGGTAAGTCCCCAGGCAAATCCACGGACTCCTCCTCTAAGCTAACGACAACTTCCTTCCCCTTATTAGTCCTTTGTTTCTTTGGAAGAGGCTCATCTTGATATTTCTCTCCACGGCTAGGAGAACTCGATGACCCTCCTATGACCTCAAATAGCCCTTGTAGAGAAATGGGGATCGGTGCCTACGGAGTCTCTGCTGTGACCACCGAGGAGGAAGGACGACTAACTCAACCAGAAGCCGGAGTGGTGGTGGGCCTTGACCTAGCTAAAGGGGGAGGTCAAGTGAGGTTGAGCATCGCTATATCTTTGTGCTCTGTGAAGTTTGTTGGAGTGACCTCTCTAATCCTACGAACTTTGATATCTTATGAACTATCAAGAAGCTCGATGTCGAGCGTAGGATAAAGTCTTTGTGATCACAGAAGCTCCTTGTCAAACTTCAAATCATTTTGAAAATCTTTGAAAGCAGTGAAGTGGTCGAGCACCTCAGACTCCTCTGGCCTTAGCTCTGGCTTTTATTTCTCAGCTCCATCTGTAAAAACATAATAGAGCCTCAGGTTAGAAGCAAGATAAAATAATAATTACCAAAGTTAACTTGCACCCCTCCAGCTCACTTACCAAGACTCGGCACATATGAGAAGTTGTGAAGTTAACTTAAAGAAGGACAGGAAACATAAAACCAATGGGTTTTATAACGTCCTACATTAGACTTCCCCTTGGCATCCCCTTGTGGCAAAATCTTCTTGTATTTGGATGGACAAGCTGCTCGGTAGTAAATCCCCTTTTCATAATCGATGCTTTTAATTCTAAAAAGATTACAAAGGACTTTAGCCGAAGGGGGTGGGAGGCGATTTTCGGGATATACTAATGCTAAGGAGGTCAGCTAAGAATAGGAGTTTAGAGTTAGCTGAAAAGGGAAGAGCCTTAGCTCATTTAAAAAATCGATTACATAAGAAGGAATAGGGAACCTAAATCCAGCACCGAGGTGTTGGATACTAATAGCTATGAATTTTGAAGGGGGTGAGCAGCATGATCGCTGTAGGAAGGTACCAAGGCATGATGACCTTTTGGGAAGTGATATGCCTGAGCTATCTCCTTAAGCTCGCCGAGCTTGACACTTAAAGGGTGAAATATGAAGGGGGAGCGAGTAGCAAACCCCTCAAGCCTGGAGCGAGCTACAAACTCCTCTGTGACCTCATTGCTTTGAGAGGTCACCTTTTCTATGACACGAAGGAGCTTCTCACTCCCTTCAGATTCGGTATCTTCACTCCTTATTTGGTGACCACGATGTCTACGGGATGGAGACATCTACAAAAGAGAGAAAAAGAAATAATCAGGTCAGTGAAAGTAGAGCATCCTTAACACTGAAATTTACCTTAGTAGAGACCTTCCTAGGTGGCAAATCATATGCACCTTAAGTCACCAAGACCCAAACTTTAGATACATGGAGGACTCAACTATTGGGCCACTAAAGCCCAGAAAGCTAATTGGAGACTCACAACAACAATCAGAAACCCTAGTACCTACTGGCAGGCTAACAGAACAAACCAAACCCAACGAAAGAAAATACACAAAAGTTCAACTAGCATTCCAATTTTTGTTAATGGCAAACAAGCAAACTCATAAGAACCTCAAAACAAAAACCCAGAAACCACGAGCCAAGGAAAGAAACTTATCATGCTAAACGGAGAAAGAGGTTTGAAGTGTGAGCAAAGTTAGTTTCTGACAGTTAGAACTTGATCTAACAGACCTGGAAAGCTAGAATGATGCTAAAAGCAGTAAACAACAATGGATGGTCACAGAACCAGCAGAGAAAATGAAAACGAAGAGTTTGTAGACACTGGATTTCAAATGACTGATGAAAGGGGGAAAAGAGTTTTCCTAATTTTTATCATGCATAGTCTAACTATTAGATCTGAGAACTCTTCAAATACCCACAATCTAATGGGTTAGCATTTGCCAGCATTAAGTCCTCACCAGCCTGATAGAAATGTTCATTGGAAGCTGTAGGTCCCAGATAATATGAGTTAGATTAAACTAAAAATGTAGAATAAGCTTGGATCTTGCCCTTATCTCGTTGGAGATGAGT
>JANHAO010022283.1:0-12247 GCA_026873985.1 Saraca asoca
CATCAAAGTCTTTTATAAATAAGCTTATATAACTTCAAGAAGATACACCAAGCATTTACTCTCAAACTTGCCTACACTTTCTAAGCGTTCTTCAAGTTTTAAAGTTCTTCTTCTACTCTTTGTACTGAAACTTGTATATTTACACTCTTGAGTGTGAGAATTTTGATTATAAATATCTTTAAGAGATATTGATAAAAATACTTCTTGTGAGGTATAAGCTAGAGATTAAGAGAAACAAAGAATCTTTCTTGGTAAGATTTTGATAACTTGGGATAAACTTTGTGATAAAGGTTGATGAAAAGTTCTCATAAAAAGAATAAATGTGATTATTGTAAAAAGGGTGGCTGTGAGATTAATTGATGTAACTTATTTATAACTAGTGAAATACCTCAAGTACTCATGGAAGCTTAAGAAGAGAGGAGAATACCCAGGATGGGTTTCCTCTTCAACAATTAAACCTTAATTTCTTTTAAAAATCATTTTATTTTCCAATACCCAATTCACCCCTTATTGGCTGACTAGCTCTATCACCTTCCACTTTTTAGGTTTTCTCTCTCTCACTATCAAAAGGGGGACATTTTTATTTTATGAATGTATTATTGATTTCACCATCAAAGAGCTCTCCAAAATCCCAACTCTGGTCATTCTTTCTTGTTTTGCGGGTATTGAAAAATTAGATATTCATTATTTGGCATCGTCCATAGGAAGCAAAGTAATTTTCTCCAATTTCTTTACCAAGAAATCACAATGATGATGAAACAAGAAATTTATTGGCCAAAAAGTGGTCTTATGAATGGACTTTCAATACCAATTCTTTAGCAATATTTACGACTATTCAAAGGATACGATAGAGCTTCACTATTTGGCCCATGTTGGATTTTAATATCACCAGAAGTTAGTCTGTCAAAGTGAAGACTAGTTGTATCACCCTCGCTATTGGGAGTTGTTGTGTTAAAAATCTCACTACAAGAATATTACTATTTAGCAATGGACAATTAGCGAAAGAAATTCTATTAGCAACAACGAACCAATTAGCCGAATTATATCCAAAATCATTTGCTATTTAGCGACAAAATTATTGATATCGCACAATACTTCTTTTGGTAAATTTGCCTCTATTTTCCCACCAAAGTTAGCGATGAAATTACCAATAACTTTGCAAATCAGTCTTTTAAAATTCAAATCACTAACAGAATTAGTAATGGATTTTGAATGGTTTTTTTTGGAAATTTCCACCTAATTTTTTTTTTTTTGCTTATTGAGTAATAGATTTGTCACTGGAATAGTGAAAATCTGTGGCTAAGTCTATCACTAAATTTAAAAGCACCGTTTCACTCATTCTATTTTGCAACGAAAATTTTTGTCACTAAGTTGAAATTATAACCAATTTGCCACCAAATCCCCTCACTTTTGTGATTGCATATTGTTTCCTCTTCTCTCTTTCTCACTTTGCCCCTAAGCTCATTCATTGGATTGCTTGGACCATGGCTGCAGTCGAAGTTGGCACTATCACCACCTACAAAGAGAAGAGGTAAGATGGTTTGCAATTTGAATTTTCCAATTTTGTAGTTAGTGATTTGAATTGTTAAGATTTTGTAATTAGGAATTTTGTAATTTTATTTGAATGTTTACTATAATTTTAATTAAATGAATAAATTTAGGTATAATTTGAATTTGAATATGATTGGAATGTTAATTGACTAGAATGAAATGAATTTCAGTATGATAAGAATGTTAATTGATTGTAATGAAATGAATTAGGGTGTGATATAAATCTAAGCATTATTAGAATGTTAACTGAATTGAATTGGAATGAAATGAATTTAGGATTGGAATGAATTTGAGTATGATTAGAATGTTGGTTGCATTGGAATTGAAATGATTTGGGTTTGTAGTTTTAAGAATACTTGGTTTAGAATGTCTTCAGGATGTGGGGTAAAGACAATGGTTCTAGGGGTGGTTACAAGGCTAGATATTGTGGTAAACCTCATTCATCTTCAACCATTCAAAGTGCCACATCATCTTCACAAATACCACCATAGCAGCAGTCGTAGCCACAGCTATGGATGTCACTCGGGCAGGCCTCGAGTAACATGCAACCTACTCAATAGCTAGCTTAATTGCCTTATGCACAAGATAAATAACCTGCTCTTAAGGCTACTCATCCCACTATCCAAAATACCTTTCCGGCTAGCCCCATGCCTTGCCATGGGGTAGAGATGCCATTAACAGTAAGGTTTGGGTCAATTTTGATGGTGATTTGTAAGTATATTTTATAAATTCAATCATTGTTTTGTTCATACTTTAAGAATTGCAATTACTTTAGCTTTTATGTATGAAATTGCAGGTTGATCATCAAGTTTACCTACAATCTAGTGAGGAATATAAAAAAGGTGATTCAAGCTCGCTTTGAAGATCCAACCCTCACATATACAAGTTGTCCCCAATAGCTTAAGGATTTATGGTTTAATGATTGATCTATATGTATCAAGTTAATTGATTTGAGTACGTAGTCTTTAAAGTTTAGATTACCAACATTTAATTTAAATTAATATCATGATTGTAGGCTATGTAAAAGTGGAAGCTCGAGCTCTAGGATATCATCAAGAAGAATTACACACATAAGATCAGGGCCAACTATAGAGGCATGATGAATCAAATTTGCAAAGGCCTACCAAAAAAGCCTAAGTGGAAGCCTAATAATCTATTTACTAGTCTTCAGCAGAAGTGGGAGAATAACAACTTCAAAAAGAAGTAAGAGCTAAGCAAGACAAGCAGGGCATCTACTACGGGCGACTTTTTACATACCAAGGGGTTTAATCTCTATGTTTGAGCACAAGAGAAAGATTATGAGTAATACAACTTAGTTTTCTATTTTATGTTATATCTAATTACAAGTTTACTAATGTATGTTGATTTTTTGTCTTATGTAAATGTAGGCAGCAACTCTAAGCCATATAGTCATTGAAGGTAAGGTCTTTTTAAGGACTCACTTCAAGAAGGGTACAAGGAGTTTGTGGATGCTAGGTCATAGAGGACTTGAGTAAGTGTCAAATATTATTTGTTTATTTTTCTATATATAGGTGTAATTGTATGTTTAAATTTTTTGGTTAACTTATAGCGTTTAAGAAAGGATGATGAAGGATCATTCTTCTTAAGTTTCAACCTTAGTTAGAGGTGTTGATGATGGCATACTAGTGGATGAGACCACTATATGGAGGTAGGTGGCCATAGGTTGAACCAAGAAGAGCTGCATTCATGGGATGGGTTTAAAGGCTCGAAAAGTACCTATATGGCTTTCTCCTTGTCTTCATAGCCTTAGATGAAAAAGTTAGAGCATACCATTTAGCACCAAGATGTAAAGCTCACAAAGGAACAATCTCTGATTTCCACTCAGTAGTCCATGTTTGAATGCTATGATCGCTACTTTAGTATGATTTTAGGAAGATAGACATTTCATAATCTTCTATTGGCAACCCATCCTAACCACCCCCATGTTTATTTGGGTCATATCCACCTTTGACCACCTCTAGAGGAAAAGATCAACAAGACGAAGATGATAAGGTCACTAAGAATGATTTACCTTAAGCTAGGCTTCATCTTTTAGGTTACATATTAACATTTGTTTTAAATTTTTTGGTGTTGATCATTACATTTTATTTCCAACTTAGATATATAATAAATTGATTGTTTTTCTAGTATAGGTGTTGTTTTTGGTGTTATTGTTATGTGTTTCATTACATGGTGTTGGTTGCTTGTATAATGGTTCATTATAAAAACAATCAAAATTACGACCCTATTTTCCCATATTAGTAATAGAATTATGAAGAATGATGTCTATAATTTTTCATATTTTTTCAGCTTAGTGATGAAAATAGTGATGGGCAAATTTAATGATGGAAAATTTTGTCTGTAAATTGACTAAAAAAAAAAAAAGAGTTAGTGGTGGAAATTCCATGACTAAAATGATTTTTTTTTTAGTTTACAAATAGAATGTTTGCCACTAAATTATGTTCATAATTTTTTTTTTAAAAAAAAGTCATCATGAGGGTAAAATTACTAACAAATTTAGCTACGGAATTGTTTTTTCCATCACTAATTGATTTAGTGATGCACTGTTTAGGGATGACACCTTTCCATCTTTAATTGAGTTAATAAAATTATTTAGCAATTGATTTTTCTATTTTAGTGATGGAATTTTCTATTGCTAAATGACATTTTTTTTGTAATGTCTCTGATCTTCTTTGAATAATGCACTATAGTTCAACACACTTCTTTCTTAAAGAATCATCTTTACACAAATCTTACAATCTTTGCTTCTCATCTAACAAATCAAAGAATCGGACAAGCACAAATCATGCTTCCACGCTAACCTTGATTGATTTTCTTTTATTGTAGCATTACAAATTCTTCACAAATCAAAGACTAGAGTGGAAATGCACAATGAGTGCTATTGGTCCTAAAAATAATAATCTTTCCCTTTTTTACATATATTCTTTTGATTTAGATTCTAGTTTGTTTTACAACCTTGATCTTTTGAATTCCAATCATTGATTAGATGTAATGTAGAATTCAATAACAAATATCAATTAAGCCAGAACAACAGTGCAGTAGAAATATAAGTGCAGAAATAATAAAGAGCACAAGATTTTTAAAGTGGTTCTACTTCAATTAAAAATCACAATTAAAGTGTACATCCACTGAACTAAATCCTCAACTGGATGGTCGTTCTTTTATTACTAAACATAGGATTTAATTAGGCTCTTGCCAATCAGTTTATACATAAGATTTAACTGTGCTCTTGCTAGCCTAGTTAGATACAAATTACTCTATACCTTCAACTAATTATGATCAACTTGACAACCAAAGAGGATATAAATAAAAGATCAACCTCTTCCTTTATATCTCATATTTCTATCAACCTAGAAATCTAAAATTGAACCAAGAATTAAGAGTAGAAAATATAATACTGAAATTGAGATGTAAATTTCAATTATCTAATGTGTGTTCTTCATTGATTTGATCCAAGAACTTTAATTAGATAATATTTGATGAGGTAAAGATGAATCAGTTATAGCTTTAGTTTTTCTCTTTGTTTTTCGCAATTGTTGATATAATAAGCATTATGTTTGAAATGAGGCTGAGTTATATATATAGTGTGATAATTAATATTTGAAAAATAACTAACTTTTTGATTATGAATCAATTCGTGAATCGATTTAGAATAGTTACTAACTAATGAATCGATTTATCTATGAAGATTATCAAGAACTTCAAGACAGAATCAATGTATGAATTGATTTACACTATTATATAAAGAAGTCATGAACCGATTGCTTAATCGGTTCAACAAATTTCCTAACTTTTTATAAAAACATTTTTCAAAACAAATCTTCATGGATCAATTACCTAATCAATTCAAATTTATTTTCACAAGGTTTCACCATAAATCAATTTGTGAATCAATTCAAACAATAAAAAATAGTTTTTATAAAACTTGTACTTATGAAAAAGCATTTGAAAACTTAGTTAGAAAAACATTTAATTTTAAGCTTATTTCACTTGATTTATTTCTACCTCAATTTAACTATAACACATAAACAAAAGATCCTAGTAAAATCAATAAAAATATTATAACTAATGTGAATTTCTTGAATGTCACTTGATCAACTTTGAATCTACAAAATCAACAAACACTAAAAGCATATAGTTAGATCATGGCATATATCAAAATTATTTTTCAACATCAAAACTAAAGAAGGTATGATAGCAAGGCTAACAAGTGCAACACATAATCTTGGCATTTGCCTAAAAATTGAAGGCACTCAATTGTAAAATCTAAAGAAACTTGCTGCATAAGTTTATGTTTATCAAAGGTACGATGATAATATTTTCAACTCATGCATTCTGTGTTTTTTTTTAATTAATTGATAACAATATCATCTTCTGAACCCTATTTTCATTATCAAATTGTGTTTGGTAAGCAAATACATAAAAGTCAACTAGAGATTTATGATTTTAATCACGCATAAGCTATTTGTTAAAATGCCTAAATAGGCTTCTCACTATTCTAGATTGACATCAAAGTTATATCTCTCTCAATATGTTTCACATAAACAAAATATAGGACTTTTACCACTTCTTATTGTTTTTGTATAAGTCTTTTTTCTTTGCATTCTCACACTACATTGATTCTTATGTTTATACTAATTAAAATTCTTTGAAAGAGTCCTTAGCTTATTAGTTAAATATAATAAAATCTTAATTAAACTTTATAGTGTAATCCATTTTTGCAACCTAACAGATTCATGATTAGTTCAAGGTGAATAAGTCTTTGATTTGTATGGAGTAGTTGATCAAGCGACTTGCAAATGGCTAATCAATAGATGAACACATTTTAAACATATTTTATATCCCTTCTAAACTTACTTTTTTTGTCATGTTTGGTTTAGATAATTCTTATGTTTTTGGAAAGCTAAGCAAAAATATAAAAATATCACAAAGTGTCCCAAGCCTAGTTCAACCATTTTAAAGGTCAAATAAAGTCTAAAATCTAAAATAGAGTATTGTCCTACGATCTAGAACTAATTTTAGTATTTTCATCATACGTAAATCTCAATCCATCATTTTGATATAAAGCCAAGCCCATAGGATATCTAATATCCATTCTCATAACTTTCATGAAAGTTTTGAGGTCAAACTACACCGTTTCAATTAGTTATAAGGCTGTAGACTTAAGTATTAAATTTTGTTATGGGTTGGACTGCTTTAAAAAGCTATTTTGGTTGTTGGCCCATAACTTGAGCTAGAAATCCAATTTTTATACAGGGTTAAGGCCATTAGACTCTTAAGAGACAAATTTATATTTCATATGAAAGGATCCACATCCAATTAATCCTTTTTGAAACCTTAATCTACAACCTAAGTAGAGTTAGTGTAGTATGCTCTTATAAAAGCTCAACTGAGCCACAATTATAATGACTTTTAGATCATTTTTGTTTGTCTCTACTTTAGTGAAAAAGAGGAGCTCTGCTATGGCAAGAAATCCAACCCTAATTAGATTTTCTCATCTTCTTTATTTTTACTTTTATTTTTATATTAATGTGTAACTAAACTTCCACTTTAATTTAAGGGAAATTCTGCATCCATTTTTTTGTTAATTATGAGACTTGATTTTATTTTCAATTTATTACTAATTTGATTCTCTTGATTCTATATTTTCATGCTAATAATCATTTTAGATGATTAGTTAATAAGGCCCATTAATTAGTTATTCATTGTAATTTACTGCTAGCTGAATTTATATAAGTAATTTGGTTATCTATAGTTGTTTGATTAGAGTAGCAATATACTTTTGATTTACTACTAAGGTAGATCAATTTTCCTAGAGAAGTGGAGAAAATTAATTAGTTTGCTACTAGGGTAAATTGATTAATTAGTTTTGGTATTTTCATATTTTAATGCTACTAGTAAATTAATTGATGTGCAGGGCTTCAACTAATTTAGCTATAAAGGTTAATCTGGTGCTAAGCTTGGTTGGCCAAATTAGGGAGAAATTAACAAAAATTAATTAGGTATTGGGCTTAATTAGTTTCTTAGCTAAGCGATCAATGAGAGAATGAAACAATTGTGTCAATGATCAATTGTCGAATTAATTGCAAGAGTCCCTTGGATTGAAGCTTTTCCTCCATTATATTTCCTTTTTCTTGCTTCTGTTTTGTTTACGCCATTAATATTAGTTTAATTCCTATTTCTAATTAGTTGATATCTGATAACAAAATATTTTACTCATTTAATTGTCCTCTCACTTAGCATTTTAAGGTCCAAAATTGCTTACTTCCAGCTGTTAGCATATATTTATGGTGTGATATCAATTGGCATCATTAGAAGAAATTTTGCATAATTTGGCCATTTTGAGCAGTTTCTGTATTTTGGTCATAACTCGAGCTACACTTTTCCAATTAATTTTATTCTTATCTTGTAGGAAATCTAAGACATATATCTAAAAACTTCATGAAGACCTCCAAGGCTGAATCGCACAATTGGCTATCTAAATTTGGAGTTAAAATTTGAAACTAGAATGCTTCCTTAGCCTGTCTCGGGCAGCCCGACCTCTGAACGCTAATCATGCAATATCTAGAGCTATAGAAGTCCAAATGAAGTGAAACTAAGCTCAAATGGAAGCTAAGACACAATGCTACAACTTTCATGAAGGCTTCTAGACCTGAATCTAGCAAATTAGGCATGCAAATGGAGCTGCAGTTCAAAGATAGAATGCTGATGAAATAAGCTTCTATAGAATTGGATTTTTAGGCCCCAATTAGCATGGATCTTGAGCCTAATGGATCATCTCTTGCACTAGCTTACACCTAACCAGCTAAAGGGTAGTAAGTCTGAAGAAAACTAGAAGAAGCAGTCTGCATTATGCTAGAACATGCAAGAGAGTGGCAGCAAGTAACCAGATTACACCATAATCATTGCCTACTCACCTATCAGCAACTGCCTTCTCTTTTCCCGGGCAAAATCATTTTGGTTGAGGCTTTTAGTTAAATTTTTAAGCTCATTTAGGGAGAGTTTTTTATGTGCAGAGAGCAACCTTTTGCTCTCCTTTTCTTTGTATTTTTTTTTGCCTTCCATGGAAGGTTAACTTTGTAATTAATCCAAGGGTTGACAAACTTAAAGATTAATATAGAGATCTTGTTCCTTCATTTTGCATTCAAATTGCTAGTCACTTCTTTTCCTTTCCTCTCTATTTTTATTGAGTTTTTTGAATTGAATGGATTCATTTAGTTTGGATGACTATATGATTATTGCTTAATGATCACTTGTAGAAGAGGATAGGAAAACTAAGCAATGCATTGAGATTTTGATGGATTGCTTGTGGTTGAGTTTTGCATAAAAATCATTAATCATTTTAGGGATCCTTGTTATGATTATCAATAATTGAATAAATATTTGGTGATCAAAGATACATTAATCTCAAGCTTAGTTGATTCTCTTGGGCTGGTTGGTTTATCTTTCTTTTATTTTCATTTCTGCATATAGTTAGCTGTTAGTGTAGTTACTGCCAACCCCCTTTTATTTTCATCTCTTAATTTGATTAGTATCATTAGAATGATCTTTGGATTCAACTCGGTGTTGCCTTATACTATAAGTAGTTTAGGTAATCCGATTATAAATTACTAATCTTGATTGGCCTCGACAACCGATTAGAATTTTAGCACCATTGTCGGGGATCATTTTGATTTTATCAATCTTATTAGGAGTGTTTTTAAGTACTAACTCACTAACACTTTGTTCTATTTCTATTTTTGTTTATGTTTCTGTCATTGTTCTATTTCTGTTTTCCCTGTTTCAGCCTTTATTTTTCACTACTATTGCATTGCTCTTTGCTAGATCTATCACCTCGGATTGAGCTAAATTTTGGTACACTTTTAGAAGACATTGTACTGATCAAGGCTCATAGCTTTGCTATGAGCAACCACTAGTTTGGCCAAAATCCATCATTTAGACCACTTTTTCTTTTTTTTTAAGATTTTTTATTTAATTTTTAGGTTTCCCTTAGGTGTAGTTTTTAAGTTATGATGGTCCTGTAATTTTGAAAAATGTATAGATATGTTAATTAGTGTTGTTTTGAGTGATTTTTTTTAGCCTTTGTTGTTAAGTTATAGTATTTTCAATCTTATGTCCTTATTTTAACCAATTTTGAGTAGTGTTTGTGTAGTATATGTGTGGTGTTGCATATCCTGTCTTCCTGTCACTATTTTAGCCACTTTGGTGTAGTATTACATATCCTGTCTTCCTACATGATGTATGATGAGGTCCTCTAGTAGTCCTTTACTTGACATTAAACCTAAATTTTAGAGGACCTTAATTTTGAGACAATGGAGAATAGATTGGCGGAGCTGACCTCCTTAGTTAGGCAACTTGTGTTGAGACAAAAGCAAAGGCAATTTCAGTCCCCAGCACAACCTTGTCAAATCTATTCTTAGTTAGACCATCCAGTAGGCCAGTGTCCTGCACTTCAAGAAGACCATTATGGACCGCAAGTTGCTGCAGCAGGCATTTTTCCTGGTGAACATTAATATCAGCAACAACAGCAATTTTATGATCCTTATCCTAATACATATAACCCTGGATGGATGGACTATTTTGATCTACAATATGACAGTAGTTCTGGCCAATTTTAGCAGCAAATTTATAAGCCTTATCCTGATGCATATGACTTTGGATGGATGGACTATTCCAATCTACAATATGACGACAATTCTGGTGAATATTAGTAAATGCAGTAACCATTTATGCATGAACAAGACCCTGCAGTAGCTATTCAATCTGAGCCTACATTGGAGGAGCTGATAAAGCAAATGGAAATCAATACCATTCAGTTTCAGCAAAGAAGAGAAGCCACAATGTAGAACTTGAAAATTCAAATTGGACAATTGGCTTCCTCACTAAGTCAGTTGCAAACACAAGGTCTTGACCAGATCTTGCAAGATGAGCCAACTGACCTCCAACCAGTAAAATAAGAGGCTAAGCCTAGTGCAAACCAAATGGATTTACTTGCTGAATCAATTGAGGACACTTTTGATGAACTTTATGCTGAATTTCCCGATTCTGATGATTCTGTCCCTTCCTAAATAATTAACAATCCTTTAGAAAAGCATATGGTTTCTCAATTAGATGTCATTGATATGCATGATGATGCATTTCCTGATTCAGTTGATTTTGATATGCATGTTGATGATGTGCATGATGATATGCTAAATGAATTTCCTGAAATTATAAGATTCCAAGATGTTAATTGTTCTAGATGTTCTAGTTTTGGTCGTGATAAGAATAGCATGTGTGCTGTATGTGCTGAAATTTCTATATATATGAGAAGTAACCCTACATGTTTTGGGATATAATGCTGCATGTTCTAAGTTTCTTAATTCATTGGGAAATAATGATGTTGTTTTGAAAGAATTTACTTAGTTTCTAGGTGATGTTGTAGTCCTTTCAACAGAATCCATTCCTTCAATGTAGCAGCCACCAAGATTTTCAGCCAATGGAAGCCAACAGCAAGCATCAAAAGAAAAGGATGTTGAACTAGAAAAAGAAGCAGATGTAGAGGAGGATTTAGCACCAGCAGAAAAAGAAAAATCAGAAAAAGAAGGGAATTTAGAAAAAGAAAAAGAATTAGAAGAAGAAAACAACCTTCAACTTGAAGTTGCTAGTGTTGCCCCTCCATTTCCTATGAGAGAATAACATAAGAAGATAAGTATGGGGGAAGACATGTCTATTGTTATCCAAAGAAAGTTTCCCCATACTTCTAAAGAACCAAAAATTTACATTTTGGAAAAACCTCTACTGAAATTAGCCAAGACAACAATGCACATTCATGATGGCACACTTAGCATTGATTGGGATAGAGTAACAATAAGTTTTAATATCCTTCAAGCCATGACATGCCCTGCTAATGATTTTTCTATTTTGTCTATTGATCTTATTGATTTATCAATGCAGGGTGTAATTCAATTGAACACCAATGCTGAACCTGATTGGCTTGATGTGACAAAGCATAAGGAGTTAATAGAAGCTGCTGTACTAGTAAAATCCCAAGCAATGCAGCCACCATGTCTAGCTCTAGTCCCAAGCCACCTCAAGATCATACAACTGTGCATACCTTCTACCCCCATCAAATGACTGCTACCAATAACCATATTTGACCCTGATGGAAGATGGAGGAGATCAGCTTGGAAGTAGCCTCGTACATCAATTCTGCAATTACATAAGGTTGTTTCTTACCCCTCTCTTTTACTTTACTTGTCTTAAATTTTCTGCTGATCATATTTGTTTTGGTGCTACATTGGATTTGAGCTTACTTTGAGGGCAATATAAAATTTAAGTGTGGGAGGAGTTTTGAACTTTTGGATTTATTGTGCTTTGCTTTAAAGTGTCATTTTTCATGGAACAAACCAGAATTTTGCTGCATTATAGAACAAAATTTTTTTTTGCAATGTAGAAACTAGAAATCAGAATTTTGTAGAAAATAGAATAGAATCTAGAAATGCTGAATTTTGCAGAAAACCTTAAAAAAAATAAAGAATTTTTGTGACTCTTATGTTTTTCATAAATGATGAGTTTCTTTATGCTTCAAATGAGTTGCAAGTAGTTTTTATGGTTGCATAGCATGTTTAGATAAATGATCTTGAACTTAATTAGCATTGTGATGAATTTGAATTGCTTGAAGATTGATTTTGGT
>JANHAO010022284.1:0-12245 GCA_026873985.1 Saraca asoca
GAGCTTTAGAGGCTTAGTGTATAGCACCAGGTGTGCCCAAGCTATTAGAGATGAGCTCTAGAGGCTTAGTGTATAGCACCAGGTGTGCCCGAGCTATAAGTTATGAGCTCTAGAGGCTTAGTGCATAGCACCAGGTGTGCCCGAGCTATTAGAGATGAGCTCTGGAGGCTTAGTGCATAGCATTAGGTGTGCCCGAGCTATTAGAGATGAGCTCTGGAGGCTTAGTGCATAGCACTAGGTGTGCCTAAGCTATTTAAGATGAGGTGTGTATGCATTGGCTTGAGATTACATGGGAGTTATGAATTATGAGATGGCCATGAGGTAGCAGCGAATTTCAAATCGCAAAAAGGCTAGGGTCGTAGCTCATTTTTCTCCATTTACTATCTTGATATGTTTGTGTCAAGTGTGTCTCTTCGATTCCTGCAGATGGCGCAATGATTACCATGCTCAGTGGACATGCTTTGGCTTAAATGTTGATAAGCATTGGCCCGTTGGATCATGGGTTATTCAAAGAGTTTCTAAATCCAACGGCTAGTTCATTTTCAATAAAAACTCGGGAAGGTTTCCCCCCTTTCTTTCTTTTGTCATTTGAAATCTGCCAAGATCATATCTTTTCCTTTCTGTCTTTTACAGACCTAGGGGCCGCTTGTCATTTTTTTTCTGACCTCAGCTTTATCCTAATCTTTTGGATTAGTCGAGTCAAGTTCTGGTTATCAGTCACCGCTTCCATCCATCCTCCAAATTATTACTGTTTTCAACTCGACAAGGTAAGTTTATATTCCTGGACTAATAACTCCGTGTTTTTTTTTGGGTTCCTGTGGGTGTGTTTATTATTGTCAAAGGATCAGGATATAGGAGGCTTTTAGTTGCTTGTTGGTAGATATTAGGGCCTTTAGTGGTGGCGGAGTCTTTAGCTAGGTTTTTGGGTTTTGCTGGTTCAGTGGTTGGAATCCCATGTTCATGCTTTTTGGGTCTGAGTGGTTTGTGGCAACAGCCACTTTCCTTCTAGGTCGAACTATTTTTGGATTAGCAGCCAATCTTTGTTTTGTGGCTTGATCATTTTTCTTTTATTTTTCCTTCGAGTAGATGTCTCCACCCCATAGACGCCACCGCCACTTAATAGGCAATAATGACACCGAGTCCGAAGGGAGCGAGGAGATGCTTCGTGTTGCAAGGGGTGTGACCTCCCAAAGCAGTGAGGTCGCTAGAGAGTTTGTAGCTCGCTCTGGGCTAGAGGGATCTGGAGCCGATTCTCCTTTCAAACGTTTTCCTTTTAGCATTAAACCTAAGGAAATGGGGGAGATTGCAGAGGTGTATTTTTTCCCAAGGGGCAGTCGTGTGATGGTACCATCTCTCGATGACCATGCTACCCATCCTTCGGAGGGGTTTATAGCTATTAGCGTTCATCATCTTAGCGCGGGGTTTTAGGTTTCTAGTCCCTCGGTATGTAATCGACTTCCTGAACGAGCTGAGACTTGCCCGGCCTAATTAACCCCTAACACGTATTCTACTTTGACCTCTTTCACGCTGGTCCACCTCCAGAACGGCCTCCATCCTCTCAGCGTGAGAGTTCTTTATTGTCTTTATAACATCAAGACCATTGGGCAACAAGAAGGTTTTTACTATCTTTAGCCTCGTCCCACTAAGTATAAGAGGACGTTGCCTCGCGGAGATGCTAGAAGGAAGTCTAATGTAGGTCCTTATAAGACTCGTTGGTTCTATATTTCATGCCCGTCCCTACTTCGTCTTTAGAATTTTTCGTTTGTTTGGAATCTGGGTGAGTGAGCTATGAGGATATTAATTTTTAATATTCTTTGTTTTGGTTTGAGTTTTGATCTTTCGCTATGTTTCTTATAGATGGAGCTCGAAAGGAAAAGCCGGAGTTGAGTACGAAGGAGATCGAGGTGTTGGATAAATTTTCTGTCTACGATGATCTCTGAAACGACTCCAAGTTTGACGAGAAACTTTTGCAAGCTCACAAACTTGCCCCCTCCCCTTGGTGCTGACCTCATTGACCATTCATGAGATATAGGGGTTCACGGATCAAAGGAAGTTGTACATGCAAACTTTAGTGAGCAAGTCGAAACGGGGATGGTGAATTTGGTTGAACCCCTTTCAAGGTTGAGGCGGGTTGTTGCTCCTACTTCAACTCACATTGATCGTCTTTCCTCCTTCATTGTTGCCCCAACTCTAGCTCATTGTGACCAGCCTTCTTCTCACTCAGGCCAGTCTACCTTTTTCCACTGCAACTGCCTCAGCTCCAGCTCAGATTGGCGACTTTCTCACCCTGGTGGTAGTAGAAGAGATTTTACTTCTCATGGCCCCTGTTTCATAATTTGGGCTTGCTGAGGCTGAGAGAGTGGCAACGGAGTCTCCAAGCCATAGAGAGGGGACCCCAACTGAACCTCCTTCAAAAAGATCGAGGGTTGATAAGGGGAAGGAGATTACTGCTGGCCTAGCGGCAGAACCCAAGAGCTCTTCGGAACGTCTGGCCGATGGATTAGGACCTAATACTTCGGCTTTCTTTAACATTATCAATAACAACGTGGGCCAAACCTTGGGAACCAATGTGGTATCCCTAGAGGATGATAGAATTCAGGGTAGCATCCGGTCTGGGATTCTAGCCAATCATTGTTTGATGGTCAGTATCATTTCCTCTTATTCTTTCTTGATCCTTTGCTTATATTCTGATTCCTTGCTATTCTTTTTCAGGGGGCGTTGGAAGCTATTAAGCAGAGGAATGAGTGCTTGACCTGGGAGGAGGAGAGAGGTTGGCTTGAGGCCAGTCTGACAGTGGTAACCAATGAAGCAGAGGAGTTAAGGAAGAAGTTATAGAATGCCAAAGCTCAGCTACTTGGAGCTAATGCTGCGATAAGGAAGGCCAAAGAGTCCTTCGCTCGTGAGATAATTGACTTTGTTTTGATGCTACGCGGGGCTCATGATGAGCTCCAAGAGAGGAAAAAGGACATAGCCACTCTGACATGGGGAGTTGAGAGTTTCTAGAAGCAACCTGAAGCTGCTCAAGGGAGGACAATTCATCCTATGGAGAAAGCGCAGCGGGTTGAGGAGGCGGCCAAACAAGTTGAAGAGGTTACTAAATAGGCTAAGGAGAGGGCCATACATGCCAAGGCGGAGACTACCAAAGCAAAGGAGGAAGCTTCTATCATGGTCGATCAAACTTGCGAAGCTGCAATTTCTCATACTACCGACAGCTTCATGTATACCCTATGGTTGAAGCATCTAGATCTGGACTTCTCCTTTTTTGACGGGGAGATTGAGGCTTTCATTTAGGGCGCAGAGGTGATCTCTCCTCCTGGTGCTGAAACTGCTAGTAATCTTCCCAGTGAAGACGCAGAGAAGGTTGAAGTCAATTCGCAAACTCAGGAGGCAATTGAAGAAGGGCTTGATGAACAAATAATGGAGAATCTGCCTACAGTTGCTTCAAGCCCCCTCGCTATCCAAGATCCTCCTGGCTCTGAGGCTTCATCTCATGTAGCCCCTTGATAACTTTATTTTCTGTTTTATTGACTTAATTTATACTTTTGTAGTTTGTAATTAAGACACCCTTGTCTTCAGATTTAACCTATCAAGCCCTTTTTTATTATTCAATTAGTTAACTCTGCTAATGCATTGCATAGATCTGAATAAGTTATATCAGTCCATGGGGTGTGAGGCCTGGGCATCTTCTCCTTGTGAAGCAGCTAACCAGGCTATCTTGGTAGAGCGTAGCCTTTTCTTTATTGAGCTTAAATAAAGTCGAATGTTATTGAAAAAATATTGAAGAGTATACCAAACAGAGGAGGAATTTCTTTGATCTTTATTTAATTCGGTACTTTTAAAAAATATTACAAATTAATGAATCTGACTTCGTTTTTATTGATAATATGGCTGGAGATGTTTGGCATTCCAAGTTCGGGGGAATTCAACTCCTTCAATGTTTGCGAGACAATATCCGCTAGCCTTTAATTTCTCTTTCACAACATATGGACCTTCCCAATTGGGTCCTAGCTTTCCTTCACTGAGGTTATGTCTGCTTGGCAGAATAAGTCGTAGGATGAGGTTGCTTGCTTTGAAGCTTCGACCTCGAACTTTCCGATTGAAATGCCTTGAGACCCACTGTTGGTAGGTCGTGACCCTGAGGTATGCTTCATCCTTTTTCTCTTCAATGAGATCAAGACTCACGATGAGCAGTTGATTATTTTCTTCTGGGTTGAAGGTGGCTTTCTGGTGTGAAGTTACTTTGAACTCCGTCGATATCATCGCTTCGATTCCATAGACCATCGAGAAAGGGATTTCTCCCATATTGCCACAGGCTGTAGTGCGATAAGCCCATAACACCTTTGGTAATTCATCTACCCATACCCCTTTTCTGGCTTCCAATTTCTTCTTTAGAATTTGTTTAATGATCTTATCTACAGCCTCAACCTGTCTGTTGGTTTGAGGGTGGTCTACCAATGAGAAACTCTTCAAAATCCCAAGGTTGTTGTAAAACTCAATAAACTACTCGCTTGTGAATTAGGTCTCGTTATTAGATACTATTTGTTGAGGGACACCAAATTGGCAAATGATATTATTCCAAACAAACTTCTTAATTTGGGAGGAAGAAATTTGGGCCAACTCTTTTGCTTCTGCCTATTTAATAAAATAATCTATAGCTACTATGGTGTATTTATATTTTCTATGACCTATGGGAAGAGGTCTGATGAGGTCGATCCCCCATATCACAAAAGGCCACGGACTAATCATTTGACAGAGGCAAGCTAGAAGAGCTTGAGGCTTTGGTAAATCTTTGACATTTGTCGTATCTCCTGGTGAGATTGATCGCGTCCTGTTTCATGGTTGGCCAAAAGAAACCCTATCGGAGGGCCTTTTGAGCCAGTGATAGTCCCCCAGTGTGGTTCTCGCAGTGTCCGGCATGAATTTCTTTCAGGATGAGATTACAGAGGGGGCCGTTAATGCACCTGAGAAGTGGAGCCGAGAAACCCCTCTTATAAGGTGCATCATCGATAATGCAATATCTAGTAGCTCGAAACTGCATATGGCGTGCTTCTAATTGTCTTTTAGGAGTTCCCCATCTTGTAGGTACCTTAAGATAGGGTTCATCCATGAGTCATATGCCGCAACAATCATCCTCACGACATCTTTCTACTCAATGTTAGGAGATGGGAGAATTTCTACAAGTATTGCACCCGAAAATTCTGTCCCTTGTTGCAGCTAAGCGAGCTAACGCATCTGCATGTGCATTTAAAGCTCGAGAAACTTGGTTGATTTCATACCTCTAAAATGCATGGACCAGCTCCTGAGCCTTTTGCAGATAAGTAGCCATTTTCGATCCTTTTGCTTGATATTCCCCCTTTATGTGATAAATGACTAATTGGGAGTCGCTAAAGACCTTCAAATTTTTAGCTCGCACCTTCTTTGTGAGACACAGCCCTGCGAGCAGTGCCTCATATTCTACTTCATTATTGGTTGCTCGAAATTTGAATCTTAGGGCATAGAGAATTTTATGTCCTTCCAGGCTAATCAATAGGATCCCTGCCTTGCCTTCTGCTTGCATGAAGACCTATCTATATAAAGTTTCCACCATGGTTCTTTTAAGGTTTCTACCTTTTCCCTTATAAGTCTAGTAAACTCCGCTATGAAGTTAGTTAGGGCTTGTCCCTTAATTGCTGACCTCGATCTATAGTGGATGTCGAATTGGGCAAGCTCGACTGCCCACTTAAGCAAACGACCTGAAGCGTCTGCCTTCTGGAGGGTCTATTTCAACGGGTATCGGGTTGGCACTTCAATAGTATAGGCCTGGAAGTAAGGCCGTAGCTTCCTAGATGTGACAACGAGACTGTAGACAAGCTTTTCCATAGGAGTGTAATTTTCTTCAACATTCAGCAACCTTTTGCTCACATAGTAGACTGGGAGTTATACTTCATTCTCCTCACGGACGAGGGCCGCACTAATGGCATGCTGAGATACTCCTAGATAAAGAATTAGCTTCTCGCTCTCTTGCGGTTTGGATAATAGAGAGGCTCGGCCCATGTATTCCTTCAAATGTATGAAGGCAGTTTCACATTCCTCGGTCCATTTGAAACACTTAGCTCTTCTCAAAACGTCAAAGAATGGTAAACATCTGTCCGCTACCTTTGAGATAGATCTGCTAAGGGTTGTAACCTGGCCAGTCAAGTTCTGAACGTCTTTAATCCCGCTTGGCTATCTCATGTCGACGAGTGCTTTGATCTTTTCAGGGTTCGCTTCAATTCCTCTGTTGTTAACCATGAACCTGAGAAATTTCTCGAAAGCTACTCCAAATGCGCATTTGAGTGGGTTCATCTTCATCTGGAACACTCTCAGGATTCAGAACATTTCATCTAGATCCTTTATATGATTCAGGACCTATCTGGACTTCACAAGCATGTCGTCTACATAGACCTCCATGATTTTCCCAATTTGATCTTTGAACATTGCATTCACCAACCGTTGATAGGTAACTCCTGCATTTTTAAACCTGAAAGACATCACTTTATAATAGTACAACCCTCAGTCCATGATGAATGAGGTATGCTCCTTGTCTTGGGGATCCATAGGTATTTGATTGTACCTGGAGTACGCATCCATAAAATTGAGGAGTTGGTGCCCGACCATTGCATCGACAAGTTAGTCAATCCTTGGTAGGGGAAAGCTGTTCTTCAGATAGGTTCTGTTAAGGTCTGTGAAGTTAATGAATGTTCTCCATTTTCCATTCTTCTTTTTGACTAAGACAGGGTTAGCTACCCAAATGGGTAGTGAGCCTCTTGGATAAATTTGTTTGCCAACAGTCTGTCTACCTCTTCTTTCAGGATGTGAGAACACTCCACCGTCAAAGGTCTTCTTTTTTGTTTGACCAGCTGGTGGTGAGGGTCAATATTCAACTTATGTGACATCACCTTAGGGTCAATCCCCACCATGTCCTCGTGACTTCAGGCAAAGACATCCAAATTTGCTCGGAGGAAATCAACCAGTTGGGTCTTTACATCTAAGGGCAAGTTCTTTCCGAGCTTGAGGCACTTCTCACCATCTTCCTCGCTAACCCTAACTTCTTCAAGCCCCTCTATTGGCTCAGTCTCCCTATCCGCCTCCAGGTCACGTGGGTCGAGATTATGATCAACTTCAGTTGAGCTTAAGGCTCGAGGTTCTTCACTAGAAACTGCATCAACCCTTTTGCCTTTCTCCCCAAGCTTAACAACATCCTCATAACATTGTCGGGCCATGTACTGCTTTCCTTGTACGCACCTGACCTCATTCAAAGTTGGAAATCAGACTGTTAGTGTCCTGGTGGACATACCCAGGTCTAAGTCATTCATCGTTGGTCGTCCTAGGACTATGTTGTAGGCCGAGGGGCAGTCCACAACCAAGAAGTCGGCCAAAAGAATGGATTGGTGATCCTTGTCTCCCAAGGTAATAGGAAGTCTAACCCATCCCATGGGGAATATCACATCACCAGTAAAGTTGAAAAGAGGTTCGGGTGAGGGTTTGAATCACTCCAGGTCAACTTCATTTGTTTGAAGCACTTCTTATACATGACATTGATTAAGCTACCGGTATCTAACATGATTCTTCATACCTCAACGTTGCCGACCTTGGCTCTGATGACAATAGCATCATTGTGAAAGGACTGAATTCCACGTGTGTCATTATCCATGAGGTAATGCACTCGAAAATCATCCTAGCTTTCTTAGTAGGTTTGTTGAGCTCACAACCATAGACAAGACATAGCTCGCATTCTGCATGTACCATTCCTACAAGCTTCATGAGGCCCCCGTGATGTGCGATCTTTTATGGATCGTGTAAATGGTTCTGACCACTGTCGTCTACTCTTGTTCAGCACTCTAGGGGGCTGTGCGATCTGTCACAGAGGTTGCTATCCCGTGGGTTCTACCACATAGTCTTTCAAATAACATCTCCTGATAAGGTCCTCGATCGCGTCTTTAAGTGACTTGCATTGAGAGGTGGTGTGCCTAATGTCGTTGTGGTAGGCACAAAACCTGTTTAGATCCCTATGCTTCGATGGGGTCAGTAAGGGCCTAGGTCACCCAAAATTCTCCTTGTGCTTCTCTGTTATGTATATTCTCTCTAAGGTGTTGGATAGGATGCTATAATTGTCATAGCGACCTTGGGATTCGGGTCACTCAGTCCTAGCTTTCTTTATGGGCTAGAAACCCACATTATCAATATGGCCAATTCTATTTTTGCCGTGGTTATTTCTTTTCCCATTCTGATTGGAAACTGAGTCACCGGCTTCCTCTTTTTGTCCAACCTTTTTCTGATCAAAAGTTTCCTCCCATTGAATTTGTTTAGCGGCTCGCTCGTAGAACTCCCTCAAGCTTTTCACAAGGGACTTGTATATTCTTTCGTATAGTTTTCGGTCTCTGCGGAGCCCCACTGAGATCGCTATTAGAATACTATTTTAGGAAGAACTCTCTACGTTGTTAACTTCACATCGAAATCTTGCAATGTGGTCTTTTAATGTCTCATCCTTCCTTTGGAAGATGGTTGCCAAGTGGCAAGACAATGCAAATTGCTTCTTAAAAGCACTGTATTGGTTAATGAATTTATTCTGGCATTCCTCGCAGCTATTGATGCTGTGGGCTAGAAGAGTTTTGAACAAAGCTCGCGGGACATCCCCAAGGGTAGCTGAAAAGACTCAACATTTGACTAGGGGATTATTGGTCTGGAGATCCATCTGGATGTTGAAGGCATCTAGATAATCATATGGGTTACTTTTCCCATCATATGGCAGGATGGCTAGGACCTTGAAGCTATGGGGGAGAGGTTCCGTCTCAATTCCCTTGGAAAATGGAGTCCTCCCTTCATAATGACCTGACCGATCTTACGTCGAGGGACATTTTTCTAACCTTTGCACCCTCTGCATTAATTCCTTGATAATCTAATCCTAAGCCTCGGATTGCTAGTTTTTGTCACTATCTCGGCCCACTTTCAAGCCTTCAGTGTGGTACAAACTCTTGGCTCGCTGATTTCTACCATTCTCATGAGCTCGTCGCCCTCCCATTTCAGTTTGCGAACCGGAGGAGTGACCCAAATCAGCTCCTTAGACTCCTTCCCTGGTCAGTTTCTACCTTCATATCGGCGTCCCCACTTGCAGCTGTTGAATTGCTTCTGCAATTAGAGCGGCTCCGTCTTGTTGTTGTGCCTTTTGTGTATGCACTTAGGCCAATGCCTCGATTGCATCAACAAGCCTCTTCACTGTACTCTTGAGCGCTTCTTGACGTTGGTGCAAAGTTTGTACACCATCAGCCTCTGGGAGGGTGGAGGAAGTATTCGCTAGAACTGGATTTTCATCCTCAGGCATGTTTCATCGCTGCTCTTCGTGGCCACCTAGTCAGTTAGCGACAACGCATAAACTCTTAGTTACTCTTCCTTTTGCCATTGTGATTGATTAACAAATAAATGAGAAAGTGGTCTAGTCCCACCGGGCGTGCCAAAATGTTGACAATTGATTTTGACAATCGGTCAACTAGGGATTCTGAAAGCCAAATTGTTGCTAAAGAAGTGAAAAATGTAGTAAAGTAGAGAAAGATTCAGTGGAAGGAAAGAGAGAACAAGGAGAGTTTTTATCGTGGTTCGGCCAAAGTTCAGATGACCTATACGGCCATGGTGATTATATTAACTTTTAGCAATTGCCTTTTCTAAGTTGAACAAGAATACATATCAATGGCTATTTTTACAGAGTTTCTGCATATATTTTTCTTTCTATCTCTATGTTATGGCTCCCCCTCTCTGTTTATAAAGGTGGGAGGGTTACAAGCCGTAATTTATCATTGTAAAACTATGATTACATCTGTGTTGAGCATTAAATGCTAGACGTCAAGTAAAAAATACAGGGTAAATCATTGTCGGACTTTGGAGGCTGAGTTACAGGTTGGTAGAGTACTCAGACTCTATTTGTCAGATGTAGGCTGTTTCCAATGATGCATAGGGGAGCTTGCTACTGTTTTGGTTGGTGGAGGGTTGCGAGTTCACGCTACGTGATCTGCAGCTTGGTTTCAGTGACCTTGTTTTGAGTTCAGTCTTGCCTCTTTGCCTCAGTTCTGACTCTTTGGGTCTTTGCTGATCCATTTTGTTCGATTCAAAAAATGCTAATAACAAGTTTGAATTATTTTAATAACTTTTTGATGCGTAATTTGAGGAAATAATTTTAATTTTACTATTTTATTATATTGTAACAAATCCTATTTTAATTTTAAAATACACTATATCATAATATCAAAATATTTGATTTATTAAAATATAATAAAAAATGCCAAAATTTTTAGTACTACAATAAGATTAAAACTATTTATCCAACTGAATATTACAAATTGGTTAGGCTTCTCAAAGTTGTGGGATGTTTAACCTCCTCGTGATGGTGGAGTAAAAAATTTTCTGTGAGAGAATTGTAGGGAATTTTTCCTTTGAACTTTGGAAACACACATATAAATTATGTGTAATTTTATTGTGTTAGGAGTTAATTAAAACTAGAGCATATAATATTTTAAGGTATATGTGACAGTATTTTATTACATGTTAATTTTAAAAAATAATTTCAGTCATTCATTTATTTTAACCGGTAATCTATTTAACTAGTAAACTAATTATATTTTTTATAATTTTATTGTTAATCATAAAATTAATTAAAATTTTAAAAATGGATAGAATCAACCTACGAAATTTCAATTTCTAAAAAAATGCAACTAAAAATTTTATTTCATCTATTAATAAAAGAATTAGAATCCCAACAAATACCAAAAGAACGATTAAAATATCTCATTGCCTTCAAATGTCTTGTAAATCTTACATTCATTTGTAGTCCACGATATTAAAGATTTCTCTTTTTTTTTTATTACAATCCCATTGGAATATTAGCAATAATATTTAATTTTCAAAGCATTAATTTATCACTACTATTTAAATGTTATGTTTTTCTCACTAGTATATATATAATCCTTCTATTGTTGGTGTGCTTGTGGTTATAACATTTCATATGAAATAAATTTAAAAGGTCAACAAAAATTTGGGATAATTTAGAGTGATAGTTACAATTTTTTCTTTTTTAAATAATATATCAATTTTGTATTTTTAAAAATATTAGAAATTATATTGTGAAATAGTAATAACTTATTGTAATTTATAAAGTATACATATGTCATTTTATTAGCAATAATATTTAGTTTTCAAAGCATTAATTTATCACTACTATTTAAATTTTATGTTTTTCTCACGAATATATATAATCCTTCTATTGTTGGTGTGCTTGTGGTTGTAACATTTCATATCAAATAAATTTAAAAGGTCAACAAAAATTTGGGATAATTTAGAGTAATAGTTACAATTTTTTATTTTTTAAATAATATATCAATTTTGTATTTTTAAAAATATTAGAAATTATATTATAAAATATTAATACCTTATTGTAATTTATAAAGTGTACATATGTCATTTTATTAGATATAAACACTTATAACATTAAATATTTCAAAATTCACCAAATGCGCAATAGAAACCTCTATGAATAATATACATATTGATGACATGGAAGGCCGGAGCCTATGGTTGTTCTCTTGTCTCCGGCACCGGCACCCAATTTTTATAAAATGTGAATTATTTTTTTTTAAATTTCATATGCAAGACTTTAAAATTAAAGTATTTTAATAAATTTTTTTAATAATTTATACTTTAGCTTACCTAAAAATTGGTATCTAACTCTATTCTTAGATATCTCAACTAAAATAAATATTATATTTTTTTTACTCGTAAAAAGAAATACAAATTACTTCAATCTTCTTTAAATTTAGACCTATTTATGCATAAATTCTTTCATTTTTATAAAATTAATTTGACGTTCTTTACTTTTATCATTAAAATTGTACTGATTCCTCTTACGGTTAAGCTTCCGTCTAAAAAGTCAATTGCCGTTATTTTTGTACGGAATCCACAAATATAAAGTAGCTCCCCCCCCCCCCCCCCCCCTTTTTCCTTTATTTTTTGCAACTAAGGGCAGTATACATCGTAAGTATTCTTTTCAATCAAACTAAATCTATCATATTATTAAAAGAGGGTTGCTTACACTGTTCCTTCTATACGTGTCATCTTTACAGAGCTTCCTCTTCCCCCCCCAACCTAAAATGCTGCATATTGGCCATTTGCCACCTACACATGGTTTCCTCTTCCCGCCAACTAAAAACGCTGCGTGTTGGCCATTTGCCCATCGACTGCTC
>JANHAO010022285.1:0-12245 GCA_026873985.1 Saraca asoca
CTTGTTAAATTCAAAGAGAATTCATAATAATCAAAGGTGTATATAAAATTCCCCTAAAGGAATAAGGGTAAGATCCAAATTACATTATATCTTTATCTAGGACCCTCAGTTGGTATCAGAGCTTTATCTCTTAATACACCTGTGTTTTCTTGAAAACTATGGATTCAAACTATTTTTTATTGTCTCAATGTCCTCTAATGTACAAACCTCTTGATTTCAATGTGGAACATTATATCTATTGGAAGCAGAAGATAAAAGATTTTATTGAAACTACAGATTTAGACATGTGGGATTTGGTTGAGGAAGATTATGAACCTCCTAAGACATTAATTAATGGTTATGTACAGCTTAAACCTAACTCACTTTGGATAGAAGATGAAAGAAAAAGACATTTAGTTACTGCTAAAGTAAAATGGGTAATTTCAAACTCCTTATCACCTAATGATTATGAAATGATCTCAAATTATTGTACTACTAAGGAAATTTGGGATGCACTAAAGATTGCACATGTAGGCATTTCACAGGTTAAGGCTTCTAAGGTGCATGTCCTTGTGTCATAATATGAAATGTTTGAAATGGAGGATGGTGATTCAATCAAGGATTTAATCCAAAGATTTATAACAATTACTAACCATTTGATATTGCTTAGTAGAAAGTTTGAAAATGCAGATCTTTTCCACAAGATTCTAAGATCTTTGACTAAGGAGTGGTAGCCCAATGTTACTACAATTAAAGAGTAACTGAAGATGGGTATCCCTACAATTTAAGAGCTCTTTGAAAACTTGGAAAAGCATGAATTAGATCTGAAGAAATACAAAAAGAATGGGGATGATAAAAGGAAAAAGACTCTAGCACTTAAAGTTGCAAAAATATCTGAATCAGATGAAAAAGAATCTAAAAGTGATGTAGATGCAATTGACAAAGGAGATGTTGCATTCTTAAGCAAAAGGCTACAGAAAATCTTAAGAGAAAAGAAGAATAAAGACAAGAGAAAATCAGCTACACAAAGAAGGAATCACAATAAAATTAAAAAAGGAAATTCAGTTAGTACAATCCCTGCCTATTTTCAATGTAAAAAACCTGGCCACATTAAGCCAGATTGCCCGGTCTACTTGAAGAAGCAACTTGAGAATGAAAGAAGAATGAAGAGACCATCCTACAAGAAATCAAAATTTGCTGTTTGGGATGATGAAGAGGCTGATACTGGTGTTGATAAAGAAGAATTAGAAGATGATGCTTTGCTATGCCTTATGGCCAAACACAATGATAACTTTGAGGTATTTGGCAAAAACTCCTTCTTTGCTACTTCTAATGATGATGAATCTAATGATGAATTTGAAAATGAATCTAATGAAGAAAGTGATGATAATGAATTAGATGATTTATGTATCAAATTGTATGATTCTTTAGTTAAAACTAAGAAACAAGTAACCACCTCTAAGAATAAGCAAGAAATTTTGATTCATAACTTTAAAGACCTAGAAAAGGAGAATGTTGAATTAACTGTCTTAGTTGAAAAGTTGAATAATAGAAAGGAATGTGAATAGTGTAAATGCTATTAATCTAAGATTGAAACCTTAACAAAAACATTACAAGGATTTTCACACTGCAATAAGAAATTATAAGATATGCTGCAAAATAAAAAGATTTCTCACAATAGAACTGGTCTAAGATATAGGCAGTAGCATCATAAGAAATCTAAGAGATGGAACATTGCCTATATCACCTATTACTACTGCAATCATAAAGGGCATCACATCAGATACTATCCATTTAGAAATGGAACATATTTGCTAAAACCAAATAAGAAACTTATATAGTTGCCTAAATCATCTACTATTAAGAAAATTCTATTGTGTCTACTAACAAAAATGTACCCAAAATTTAGTGGGTACCACCAATGCTAGTATAATCTTCATGTAGTAGGGATGTGAGAGTCAAAGCTCAAATTTATGGTTTATGTACAGTGGGTGTTCATACCACATGGCTAGAAACAAGGACAACTTCATTTCTCTCACACCTATGTGTAGTTAGAGTATATAGCGGTTAGAAGTTGTTATGCCCAGATTCTCTAGATGAAACAACAACTTTTAGACTATGGACTAAAATTTGAGAGAATACCCATACTTTGTAACAACACAAGTGCCGTAAATATTACAAAGAACCCTATAATGCACTCTAAGATTAAGCACATTGAAATCAGACACCATTTCTTAAGGGATCATTTTTAAAAGGGAGACATTTTAATTGAATTTGTTCAAAAAGATTTTCAGTTAACTGACATTTTTACAAAGCCTTTAGATGAAAAGAGATTTGTGTTTATCAGAAAGGAAATTAGAGTGATGAAGCCTAAAGAAAAATATCTAAGTTAGTCAATTTTACATTGTTTGATATATGTTTTTGATTTGTTATGTTTGATTTTACACTACAAAATCCAACTTAAGCATCAGAGTTTCTTAAGTTTGTTTTGTAGGTATATGTTTTGAAGATTTAAGGTACAAATTATGATAGACTTAGTCACTGATAGTACTTATATCAATCTAATAGCAAATTATGGTTTAACTTTATATAAAAATAGGTTTTTGGACCTTGAATTGAATCTAGAATTGATTCTAATTTTCCTAGGATTTATTTGATTTTTTGAATCGATTCAGTAATTGATTCATAACTCAAAAATTTGCATTATAAATCAATTTTAGAACCAATTTAGTAGAATTCTAAATGCTTCAGTTTGATTCAAAATTTTTGAAATTTTTATCTTGGCTACACAAATTGATTTCTTAATTGATTCAAGACATAGTAAAGTCAATCAAATTGATTCTAAAGCTACTATTCCAAATCTGAATATATTTTTACTTTATTTTTACATCTTAAATCAATTCCAATACAAACTTTTTCATTAAATGAGCTAGTAAATAGCTCAAGGGGAGCTATGAGTTTCTCTATTTCTTAATTTCTCCTAAAAACATTTGATTAAGAACATAAAATTAGAAAGAACAACTGCAATGATATTATACTATCATTTTATTGCCTTGACATTATATGTTTTGATCTATATGTTGATTATACTAATCTTTTACTTATTGTGGAACCATTTCTTTTTGAAGTGCCAAAAAGGGAGAAAAACGCTAAAGCCTAATTTTAGATGGATGAACATAATAAAATTTCTTATCCTCCTTTAAAAACTACACTACTTTTTGATAAACTTTGAATCTCATCTAAACTTGTTTGCCACCATAAAAAAGGAGGAGATTGTTACCCAAGGTTACCCTAACTACACATTTTTTCTTGGTTTTGATGCTAAAAAACAATTTTAGTTTATATTACTATCTGATAATATATTTTAGTGTTTTGATCTATTTTACACGTTCAAAGTATGTGATTCAAGAGATCCCAAAATTAGAATTAACGATTATTTTATTTCTATAGGATCTTTTGTAAGTGAATTCAAATTAGATTGATTCAAGCAAATATTTTTTCATAATTGATACAGTGAGGTAATAATAAACCACTTGAAAAAAGCTAAAATCAAATATTTTTCAAACAAAGATTTTTCCACAAGTCCATATTTTATAAAACTATTTTACACTTTGTGAATCGATTCACGAATCAATTCATGTTGAAGAATTTGTGAAAAATATATTTGAATTGATTCATCAATCGATTCAAGAAGAAAAATTTTGGAAAAATATTTTTTATCGAAGGTTAGGATTTTGTCCTAAATCAATTAAGTAATTGATTCAAGACTCAATTTCAAAATGCTATGATTCGATTCACAAATTGATTCATTAGTTGTAACCATCCTAAATTGATTCTCAAACTGGAAGTTAGTTATTCTGTTACAGACGATTACAACAGTTATAAAAACTCCTAACCACTTTTCAATTACACAAGATCATTCATTTTTCTCTATTTTACAAGTGCGAAAATCCCATAGCAAATAGAGCAAAATCAGAATTGCCTTTACCTCATTACATTTCTCAATTAAAAGGCTTTTGAATCAAATCTCTATAGAATTCACATTAGATGTTTGAGATTTTCATCTCAAACTTTGGTACTGTATTTCTTACCTTATTTTGATTTTTCTTTTGAGATTTCTAGGTTGATAGGAATCTTGTTTAGGCTAGCAAAAACCTGTAGAAAATCTTTTGGTTGTTATAGGTTAGCAAGAAACCTGTTGTAATTCTTGTATTTAAACTAGCAGATTAGTAGGCTATTTTAATCCTGATATTTTTATAATAAAAGTAGTAATCTAGTTGAAGATTATCCAATAGAGTAGACTTGAATTACGATTTCAATTCAAGTTGAACGATTTAAAAATTTGGTGTCTTGAATCTTTATTTTTCTGCTCTAGCATTTCAAAATTCTGCTCAATTATTATTTTGCATATTTACTGCATAATTTTCTACTGTGCTTCCTGATACAATGTAATTTACTGCATTCTTGTTAAATTCAAAGAAAATTCATAATAATCAAAGGTGTATATAAAATTCCTCTAAAGGAATAAGGATAAGATCCAAATTACATCATATCTTTATCTGAGACCCTTAGTGGCCCATATAATAACACAAAATAATAACCCAAACATGTGACAAGGTCAAATATGGATAAACAAGGTCAACTTGATGTCAAATTTTGAGAATCTAAATGGCAAAATTGGACTTTTGCCTTAACATGAATGTTGAAAGCTTAGCTTTCCAACCATATAAAGATTGACTCGATTCGATATCTAGAGCTCTAGTTATAATCCAAAATCTGAAACAGTGAAAACCCCAACATTAAACAATTAATTCAATTAAACTCTAAATTATGACCAAATCACAAAACAAGGCTAATTCACTAAAATAAACTCAATTAACATTTAAAAAATAAAGTATGAAAAGAAATAAAAGTGGAAATATTTGTTCCTCATTAATAAACGCAATCAAAATTAAGATAGGATAGCAATAAAATTACAGGGAAAAAGAGCAAAGTTTTGGCTAGTAGCAGGGGAGCTGGGGGTAGCCAACAAGACTTGATACAATTGAGAGGAAAAAGTCACTAAACCACACCAAAATGAAGTATAATTCAGTCCCACACCAATGATAAGCAAGTACAGAGCAAAGGACACTCTAATAAATTATTAAACACTTGAAATGCAACAAGGTAAGGAGTAAAAATTTTGCAGAATTTTTCAACAGAACCTTCAACAAAACAACTAAGGAAATGAAATAAAATGAGTAGAAAAATTTTAATCAAACAAATCTAAGACCAAAACTTGGTGGACAAAATAGGAAAACAATTTTTTTTTTGAAAAATTGTTGCAAAAATTTGACAAAAATCGAAGCAAACTATATGCAGAATTGGCATAATTTTGAGCAGAAATTTCAACAAACAAGTTGTATGCAATTGTATAGCAATTTTGGCAAGAAATGACGAAGAAAAAAATAGACTGAAGACAGGGGAAAATAGCAAGAAAAAATGCAAAAAAAAAAAATGGAAGCATGAACAAGAAGAAAATGAAGAGATATCTCTTGAATTAGAAGAGGCAGTGCTCTGATACAAAACTGATGTTATTTCTCATTGAGATGTCCATAGATCTATTTCCAATTCAGCAAATTTCAATAACAAATTGAAAACAAAAAAGAATGATATTAATGCCATACTCTAGAGGAGATAGAATGAGAGTGATAAGTGATTAATTTGATGTCACAAAGAGCCAGCTCTTTGATAAGTCTCAAGTTCATGCTAGAACCCTAGGAGAGCACTCTTTCATGAAGAAACATTTTAATTTCATAAAATGATCAAATTTAAATGGTGAGTGAAACAAGTCTTTCCCTAATAGCAAAAACACACTAAAGATGGGTTGAATTAAAGTTCCAAACAAGCCTACCAAAATACCAAACAAAAAGCCATAAAACTTAAGCATAGGCTATTACAAAAAATTCAAAAATAAGTGATAAGAATATGGGCCAATCAGCCCTCTCTCATGACTCACAAAATGACACCAACAACAATATGGAATTAGCCACAAAAATAATGCAATAAAAGGTCCAAAATAGTGCATAAAAGACACAATAAAAATGGCCAATATCATGCCTGAAAACCCAGCTAAGTGTTATGCTTTAAAGGTTGCCATATTGGTGCCAAGTTGGACACTAAGTTGCTACCAAGTTGGTTGCTCCAAGTGGCCTAAGTGGATTGCATGACTTATGTGCAAATAACACTTGAATTCCAAAAGCTTTGCTCCACATGCGAGTTCCAAAGTGTGTGGCAAAGTCCTTGAATTGCTTCCTTTATCTTCTTTGCCTTAGCTCTAGTCACGGGTCCTCTTGATAAGTGCAAAGCCTCTTTGTGGTCCTTGGTTTGATCTCCTATGTTCTCATTAAAGGTAGTGGTGGGTGGTGGTTAATGACAGAAGGTGCTAGTTAGTGGTTGTCAATGACGATGGGTTGAGGTGGTGGGAGCTTCATGAAGTGAGAAAAGGAAAGAAAGAAAAGAGTGTGTTTTTTGCTTTTGATAGATAACATAATCTAAAACCTTAGGTGGGGAAGTGATTTAAATGGGGAATCCATTAAAGTTAAATAATGATAACAAATTATATTACACGTAAACTAAACACCTAGTAAGGAAATTAGTCATTTAATTCTATTACCAATCCCCTAAAATTCCCCAACTAGATACTGCTTGGTATCTAATTAAAAAAGGGCACACCATTAAGTAGATGATATAAAAGATGTTTTAATCTGTCAATCACAAAGATGGCAATTTGACCTATATGGTATCCGTAATTTTTACCCATTCAGATATAGATATAGGTCTTAAAAAATGGTATAGGTTTAGGTATAAAGATTTTTTAGAGGATTTTGTTAGGTACAAATAAAGATGGAATTGAGTCGAGTTTTGACACTATCGAACATATTTTGATTAAAATAGAATGGTGCTCGAGCTGAGCTTGAGTTTGAACTAATGTTAATATTTTAACTTAAGCTCAATACAACTAAAAATTGTGAAGTTCGAGCTTGACAAAAATCAATGAAAATTGTAAATTTTAACAAGCTCAAAGCTTGAATTTGAGCTTGGCTTGAGTTTAACTCAAATTTAATAATAAGACTTAACTAAACAATAATAAAAATATTTTTTAAAGAAAATTATAATATTTAATATGATTATAAATATCATTATATATTATAAATTTAAAATTGTAAAAATAAATTAAAATTTGAATTATACATTATATTGTATTGATAAACATTTAATCAAAAATTATAATCAAACTACTCTCGAGTTAGACAAGACAAGTAAGAAAAAGTCTTGCCCGACTCATTTATCTAAATGAAGTAACTTTCTTATTCTAGCTCAATATAAATGAGTTATGAACTGAACCAAATTGAGAAATTGTCAAATTGAGTCAAACAAGCAGTCGAGCAGCTCAACTTAAGTGCCAGCCCTAATTACGAGTACAGATATAGTGACTACATTACTCAACCCTTCTCATTCTCATATTACATTATATTATATATAATAATTATATATATTTAATTATATAATAATAAAGAAAACTGTAACTATATATGATATCATTTGATTTGAACATCAATTTCTTTTAGATTGACAAATAAAGTCACAATTTTATGTTATCTTCGTATTATTATTAGCATCTATATATAACTATTATTTTATTGTTATTTAAAAAATGTAATTTTATTTGAAATATTATAATAAAATATGAACAAATAATGCCTCATTTAAATAAAATAGATAAATGGATAGATATGAAATTTAAGAATTTAATGGGGATGAGAATGGATATTGAAAAGCCTATCCATACACAGATACAGAAATGGAAATAGGTAAACAATTTTTAAACAGGAATGAATATAAGAATCTTAGTTCCTTACCATACCCTCCCATTTTGATTCTTATCTGATTGTCGGGTAATCTTGACTTAGAACTAGAAGATACTAATGTATCAATTCGATTTGATAAAAATTTAGTGACCTCAAACTGGTCCAAAATACAATTTTAATTCATTGGACTAATTTTATAGGATTGGGTTAACATTTTTAACAGGTTTAATAGCCATTATAATCTTTACTAAATACTAGTTGTTAGGATATAGTCCAATATTATTTATTATAAATGAATTGTGAAACATATAAATTTTTATGAAAAAAAAAAACATTCCGAGAATCATCTATCTTGATAAATAATAATTAAATGTTATGTAAATTATACTTTAATTATTCTCATGAAATTTAAATAAACTATAATAAACTTTAGAGTTTGCAAATATTATACCTGCCTCCTCTCACTTTGTTGATAACAATCAACTAAAGGGAGGCTTACTTACAAAAACTTTGTTTAATCATTTTTTTTTAATTTTGGCCTTGAAATATATTAATCACTTTTAACCTTCTAGTTGAAAAATTTCCCCTCTTTCCTCCGTGGAGTTTAAAAATTACATTTTAAATATAACGATTCATGTATATTAAGTCGCTTATTAAGGTTACTTTCATTATACGTGAAAGGCAATTAATATATAAATGAAATCGGACCTATGGTTAAAAAAAATAAAAGAATTCATAAACAGAATTTGAAATGCAATTGGTTATGAATCAAAATAATCTTAAAGATGTTTTATATAATATATAAATTGAAGGAAAACGGAATAAACTACAGAGAACCAATCAATTTTAAAAAGTTACAATCTTCGCATGGTAACATCGCGGTTTTAATTTGAGATTATTGCAATTCAGAAATCCTAAATTCAAAATATAAATGTGCATAACACAACATATAAGCATCGAATCATGTATAGATAATTAGATATACATAATATAACATGTAACTCTAAAAGTATAGATTTACATAGCAAAACACATTTAAAAATTACGTATGTTAAAATTTTAATAATTTAAAAATGTTGATAATCCATATATTCTATATTTGAAATTCTTGACCACACAATTGACGTCCACTGATTTTAATTTTATACTCTAAAATTACAAATTAATATATGATAAAAAATAATCTATAAGGCTCTACATACAACATATGCACGAAGGCTATTAATGATTGTGTGGCTTAAATAAGGACAATATGATATTTATGAAGGAAAGGGATTTCGTTTTTAACTCTTAAGGAAGGCTCGATGCTTTTCCTTTATATATATTTTTTGTTTATTTTGGTTGAAGTTTATAGAGTTTGTCAAGATAAGGAGTTTCCTTTATGTTTTTATTTATTTAATGCACATGGCATTGTCTTTTTGAAAAGTAGAAAGAAAGTTAGTTATACACATTAATATATATTTTTACTTCTCACATATACACATGTCACAAAAATTAAAATAAGCTAGGGATAATTTTCAACATTAAACAAGTTTATATTATAATAAAATAAATTAAATGATCATTCTATATAAAAAGTATTATTTTATAATTTTAAATAATTTATAATATTTTTAAAATAATTGCTTTTCAATATACTATCACTATTTAGTGATAAAATTAGCATCAAACAATTAGTGATGATATTATCAATGGATACTCTGTCAGCAAACAATGTTCTAATTGATCCAATTCTTTACAAATATATTTACTATTTAGCAATGAAATTAGTAACAGACAAGAGCATGCACTTTTGTCGCTAATTCCATAATTAAATTTGGCTCCAATTTTCCACTAAATTCAAATTATTAACAGATTTAGCAATGGACCTTAAAATTATTTTTTTTGAAATTTTCACCACAAGAAAAATTACTTTTATCCATTTACCATCGAATTTACTAACATAATAGTTGAGATCCGTCACTAATATGGAACATACCATTTCATTAATTGGGTTTAGTGACAGATTTTTTTCGTCACTAATTCCATTGGTAGATCAAATTATATCCAGTTTGTGAGATAGATACCTCATTTCTACAATTCGGCCTTGTTTTCCTCTTTCTCTCAATCAATTGTGTGTTAGAATTTCCCATTTATACTATCATAGTTTAACTAATTATATATTATTAGAATAAATGAATGTCATAACAATTAATTATATTAAGTCAATTAATTAATTAATCAAATTATTGGACCTATAATGACACTTAGACTATTAATGAATTTTAGTAGTTTGAGCCTTATTATTGAGTCAATGATGATAGGTCAATTGGTCTAATAAAGTAAAAGTAAGGTAGGTCCTTACTTATACCCTAATAAACCTATAATTATCCCATTGAGACTTCAATTTTAATTTCTTTCCCTTTTCTCTACTAGGGTTATAAGAAGGAACATGCTAAAGAAGCTTTTACCGTAACAGATTCTCATGCAATGCCAAGGATAATTTTATTATTATTCAATTTAATTTATTTGTATAGATTTGATGCTTTGTCATGTGATGTAACAACACAAGTTAATTGACAATTTTAATTTTTTTCAATTCTTATAATTGGTATCAAAGTCCATTTTTTTGTATGTTACAAGGCTCAAATTTATATAAATTTACCATGGTTTTGCTTTCGTATTCATCCAAAGTTATGAAATTTTCTTTAACAAAAAAAATCGTGATTCCTATAATGAATTTGATGGATGTGTAGGGGAAAGTTTTAATCTGATTTGTTATTTCTAATGCGTAGGACTTGTATATTATTTATGATAATCAAAGACTCAAAATCAAGAGTTAGTGATTTTTTACATGTAGCATAATGTAATTTTTTTTCCTTTTATATAATAATTGGATTTATAACAGTATATATGGTAAGCACAATTTCAATTACCATGAACATGCCCAAACTTCCATAATTGAGTTGTTTAGAGTTTGAGCATATTTCATGAAGCTTTTGTTCAAATTCAAAAAAAATTTCTTTCTTGTTTTTATATGGGTTAACTTTTAGATTGATTTGGGGTTACAAACCCATACAAAAAAAAAAAAAAGAAGCAAAATATGGTTGAATTTTGACAAATGAAAATTGGGTCAAAAATGAAGTCGAGTCTAATTATATAGTTAACAATTTGCATCAGCGATATATGGGGGCCATATGCCACCATATAGGTGGTGGATGGTGATAAAAATTATACCATTGGGTTCCACTCTTTGAACTCTATTTGTGATAATTTTTTTAAATCTTTTTGAAAATAATAATATTTTATTTATTTTTATTCATTTTATTTGAATAATTATTTAACATTATTGGGTCTAAAAATTTTATTATGTGTTTTCTACATAATAATCTGAAATAAAAATATTTTATTTATTTTTTTCCATTTTATTTGAATAATTATTTGACATTATTGGGTCTAAAAATTTTATTATGTGTTTTCTACATAATGGACTACTATATGTAATTTTGTAGAATTTTTTGAAAATAAAAATATTTTAGGTAATTATTTTTTATTTATTTGAGCATTAATTTCATATTTTTTGGACATGAAAATTTTACTATATGATTTTTACATATTATACTACTGTATGTAATTTTTGTACACTAATTTGATACTTTTTGCATATTTGACTATTTTTTGAATTGTTGTGTACAATATGTAAAATTATGTAAGAATTAATTTTGGTCATATTATGTTATGAAATTTTGGGTAATTGTATAGTCATCTATCATGAGACCAGTTGCATAAAATTTTGCTAAAATTAAATTTTAGAATTATATTTAAGAGAGTACAATGTTAGTGATATATAAAACCTATCAGTGTAATATTATTACATAGTTTGTTGGTGATAACGTGAGTGTTAGGATTATTTGTTATGTTCTTAAAATTTTAGGCATGTAGCTTTCAATTCTTGTGTTATATTATGAAGCTTTAAATACCTTATCAGTGTTGAGTTTTATGATATAATACTGTTTAGAATTTCATAGTTATTGAGGAAATATTATAGCATATATTACTTTGAACATGCAAATTTGAAAATTTATGATAAATTTCATAAATTGTTATTTCCTCAATCTTTTGTTATCTATGCAATTTATTCATAAAAATAGTAAATGAGACTAATTATGATGATTGAGAGTTGAAGATATCTAGATTAAATTTTTTATATCATACTTGGTAATCACCAAATTTCATATTTGACATTAAGAAAGGGAGAGCTAAAGAAAGATGATGATTCTACTATTACACAGAGGCTCTTTATAGAAAGTGGAGACATTTTAATAGAATATGCTTGATGGCTATGATGTATACTGTAAGATCTCTACTAATGCTATAATTTTTACAATGTAAGATCTCTACTAATGCTATAATTATCCACTTCCATTACTAGGGAAA
>JANHAO010022286.1:0-12247 GCA_026873985.1 Saraca asoca
GTGTTTGGGGGTGGGGGTGGGGGGAGATAGTGGGGGGGGGGGGGGGGGGGGGGGGAGTATAAAATATATATTTCCACTATTCAATCTTTCAAGTATCTCCTCAACCTATATAGAATTCTTAGCAAGTCTATCACATATTAGCTCCTTCATTTAAGATAAGAATTAGTTGTGCCTTGCTAAACTGAAACACAAACTCACCTGTTCAAGAAGCCCTTGAAATACTAATGATCATGAGTAAAATTATGGTCCAGTTAAGAGATATAATAAATTAACTTTGTTTCTTACCATCATCAACCTGTTTTCCATTGTTAGGATCAGCATGAGTCCCAAATTCTTGAACTTCAGAGGACAGCACCAGCTGCTCAAACTCATTTTCCAAAAAATCAAAGTCGTCTTCAATGCCAAGATCACAGAGTTCTGGAAGCATATTCTCAATATCACCATTTGTAGTACCATTGGCACTTTCTCCAAAATCATCCTCCTGATGCTGGCTCAACCAATAGTCACGAAACCATGTTGAAGTTTCCACTAACTCCCACCATTGAGGCGAAAAGTCCTCCACCTGACGAAGAGCAGTGGGAATGAAAAGCGGAGCATTTGGATTCAATGTAGAACTTCTTCCAGACACTAATGCCATTTGAACCTGTCAGCCAAAGATCCTATCGTCTGGATAATTGTACAGAACTATTTTAGAAAAGGAGAAAAAAAAAATAAGTTTTTACATAGATGTGCAAAAATATAGTTCATCATTTAACACTATCCATAGCTACATTATCTCAACGGCACTGTCTCCTCTCAATGGAGGAATCAACAAAAGAAAAGGAAAATATGCATAAAAAGGGGGAGATCCTGCAATACTGAACAGTAGAAAAGAAAGCGACAAATCCGATTATCAAGACACAATGGATCAGACAAGATCACAACAAAAACCTGGTTTTAGCATGTCAGTAACGTTGATTTCTCACTGTTGATTGACATCAATCACTAAACCCACTATTCATCACAACTGAACCAACATAAATTAAGTTTCCTGTTACTTAATTCAAAAAAGAAGAACTCTAGCAGGGAAGATCAGATCAAAATACAGTTCTAGATGTATGCATTTATACATGGAAGATAAAATATGAATCATGATCCAGTTTCAGTAACACTACAAATAAACATCGGATAATTGGGATCGTGTACTAACTATCTCGGCTGTGTCTTTTAATGTGGAGTTTTGCTGGATGATTTTGATTTTGTCGGTTATTTTATTTTGGTCAACCATGATCCAGTTTCAGTAACACCACAAATCCACCGATTTACAGCTATCAAAAGAAAAATGAGCCCATTATCGCCCTGAAACTGATAACTAATGAGATCATCAACAAAATACCAATCATAAAGAGAGCTGTCTAAATTTTTAAATTTTATTTTCTCTCTTTCATAGTAACATCAATGAAATTAAATCCCTGAATCAAACAAAAAACAATTAAGAAAAAATGTTATTGTCATTACCAGTTAAATATGAATCAAGTGCAGAAAAATGAAGAGTAGAATGAAACTTCTTTCACTAAAAACAAAGAACATGATGATAATAGTGTCAAAAAGGTTCGAACTTGGACAAATCACAACTTTAAAATGCACCCATCTTCAAAAACTATATGATTTAACACACACAGACACAAAAATTCGAACTTTAACAAACCACAACTAGAAAATGCGACCGTGTTAAAAAAAAACTAAATGATTTAACACGGGGACAAAGATGAAGCCATACTCACCGGTTCTAAAGAGAGAATTTCCAGAAGAGTGAGAGAAACGAGAGAAAGCAATGAAAGGATAAAGGCAAAGGCACAAAACAAAAAGGCAACGACCTTAGCTGCTTCGGATAACCGCACCTAAGACTTGGATGGACGCTGGTTCTGCCGTTTTATCGACGCGTGGACCCGAAACGTGACGCGAGGTGAAAGAAAGATAAGAAAATCGATGGTCTGGAGTTAAAGGCGGTAGATCGGACGGTTGCAATTGAGTGGGTGCCAGATATTTTGGATGATGGTCAATCATGCCTAATTGTTGATGTCGTAATGACAAAAAAAATCAAGATAAGGGCCGGCTACGGAGACCGGATCGAGTGCGGCAGGCTTCACAGATTTGCCAAATCCAGTGGCGAGTTCAACTGCGACGGACCTTTATTCGCACGGACCGATTCAAATAGGTCCATTTGACAGACAGACCAAAAACATTCTGGTTCAGTCCATTTCAACTTTGGACCAGACCAATCCACAAACCATTTGTAAGTTCCAATTGTTTTTTTGTTGGGCTGATTTCTTTCAATGTTTTTTTAAACATAAAAAGATATAAAAAAAGACAGACGGAATACTAATTTAAAATAGAATAATTGATTGTAATATTTTAAAAATTCAATAGGATAATGAATTAGAAAAATATTTAGATCATGATTCAATTGATTTAATAAATTAAATTGATAGTAAAACTAAATGATGTCATAAATATAAATTTATTGAAAAAATTAAATAATAATTTATCTAAATTGTAAATATGAACTTATATAAATAAATAAAAATTAAAAAATAAGTAAATTAATGAATATTTAATCTGTTAAGTATTAAATTTTTTTATTAATTTTTTGTTATATATAAATTTATTGAACTAATTGAACCTAAAAAAAGTCTAAAAACCAAAAAAAAAAAAACCAATTTTTGAAAATCAAATAATTTTTAACCTTTTTTCAATCCAAATACTAAAATAATTTTTTAAATTAATTCAAATCAGATAACACAATAATTAATAGTTAAACTGATTCGACTATCAATTTAAAGACTAACTAGTGGTAGTAAGCTAGTCGTATAGGCACATCTATAGTTAATTAGTAATAAATTCATAATCTCAATACTTAGAAGTTACAACTTAGAACGTCATCCACATTTAATTAATTATCCAAACTCTAAGTAAATAATTTAATAACAATTACATCTTTTCTACCTATACGGTCTAGTCGTGTAGTCAGAAAAAAATATCGAGAGTGGCCAACTTGTACAAATTCTGATATTAAAAGAATGGTCATTTTTAATTTATTAAATAAAATATCAGCATGTATATCATAAGAATTATGCAAAAATTAAAATTTCGCTTATTATAAGTTTGATAAGTTTTGTACTATCTTTCATGCAAAATTGTTTCAAAAATTTCAAACAATATACACCTAAAATACATGGTGCTTTAAAAAAAAAAAAGAAAGTTGCATAATCTTATACTTAAAAAAGTGCAAAATTTCCAAAATATGTATGGAAGCAAACTTTAAGAAAAAATGATAAATGGAAATATTCTTATTGTACACAAATATAAAGAGCTAATATTATGTTTTAGTTATTTGTGACAGACTTTCATATTTTGAAAATGTTTTAGAAAATATTTTTTAGTAACCCAAGTAATTTTTTTTATGTATGTACTAAATAATCTTTTATTTATTCATTACCTTATTGCATAAGGTAGAAAAAACTCTTGTAGTATGACTTTGTAATTAGTAAAGTCAAATATTAATTTTAAAAAGAAATTCACTAATAAATATACATTTTTATAGTTCATAGGTTAGACTGGTCTGCATCCGTTTGGATTAACCCGCTTAGATTTCAGTCCATATAGGCCTGTTTGTAAAATGGACAGATTTTTTCAAGTTCAGTCCACAGGAATTCACAGATTGATTCGCGTGGTTTTGGCATGTCTGTTTGTAACGTGTTTTTCCGTCAATAACAATTAATAAGTTAATCATAGTTTACATTTAGGCCCAATTTGGAATATTATATAATATAAGCATATATTATACAATCAAATTTTATCATATATCTTTTATGCATAAATTATAGTATAATCCCATATGATGATTTTGATCCCTATGACAAATAAAATATAAGACTGTGTTTCATTTAATTAGGAAAAAAAAAGATTGATGCTTAAAATTTATATAAATATAAAATAGTAAAAATAAAAAAATTCTTGTTTCATTATATTTTTCATATTGACTATTATTCCTACCATTATTGCTATCATTGTCACTGTCGCACTTTCATCATTAACCATCTCCCTTATTATAATTATTATTGCTATCACTCATCTTTCCATTTTTATTATTATTATTAATCATCATTTATTATGTTGAACTGTCGTTGGCTTTTCACCAGCGCACCATCCTTCACTCTCACTATCCACCTCGTTTGCCACTATCATCACCACCAAATAACATCATTATCTACCATCAATTTCTTTCTATTACCATCATCACTCGCCATACCACTCATCATTGTCACTATCACTACTTGCTAATATTTCTCCTCCGCTGGCACCACCTTATTAACCACCAAAACTACTTGCTGTCATGATTATAAACATCTTTCTTTTCACCTCATCAACACTATGCAAGGAGATTTTATCTTCTTTTTTATTTGTTTCTTTGTATATTATCTTTAAGAGAAAACTACCAAATTAGTATTCAAAAAATTAAGGAGACATCAATTTGGTACTGAAAAATATTTAACATTAATTTAGTATCAATTTTATAAAAATTTTACATCAATTTAATATAATAGATACTAATTTTTGCATAAATAGCCATTTTCACTAAATCTCTTAAATTTATTTTATTGAAATATACTTATTATTTGAAATGACAACATAAAAGAACTTGAGAAATTTATTAAAAGCATGAATAATTAAGGAAATATGGTTTATGAATTTAGTGAAGAAAAGAATTAGGGTTTTTGAGGTTTCATATAAATTGTTACACTATTATAAAATATAGAAACGACGCAGTTAAATACTTGTTGGATTGAAGGTAAATCGACATATATATTGACGCAAGTGTTTCTGTAAATATGAAAAAAAATTATATTGTTAGTTTCTATTAAACAACATACGTCTAAACTTAATATCACATGTGATGTCGGTTTGAGTTAAGGAACTGACATATTTTTTATACCATTTTGGTTTTAAATCATCTCTAAAATCTATGGGTTCTTAACAATAATTTTTTTTATTAATTTATTAATTAAATTCTTATTTGATTATACTTCAAAGAACTTTATTATAATATAATTCATGACTTATTAGAATATAATCAATTTTTTTTACTAAGTTATCAGATTCTTAATGAAATTGTTTATATATAACTAATTTATTGATATGACAAAATATTATAATTAAATTTTCATTTATCAAGACTACGGATTGGTCAAATCAAAATAAATTCAATGCATTTATATTCGTATAAAATAGACATAATTAGATGTTGATTTTTATTAAGAACTGATGTAGATGAACAAAAATAATTAAAAAAACTTAGAAATATGAAGGGGCATAGATTAGACGTTGGTTTTGTATTAGGAATTGATGCAATATATGATATTACACATCAGTTCTAACATACTAATTTATGTCTAAAGTCTCCTCACATTTTAAAGGCCAATGCATCCCCTTGACTCACATTTTACTCTAGTTTGCTTTAAATGTTTATTTATTTTTTCCTTTTTCATTATCTTTTGTTGCTTAATTTCATTCTGCTATAGCTTACTTTAAAAGTTTATAGTTTATTTTTCCTTTTTTCTTTCTCTTTTGTTGCTTAGTTTGTGTATAGGGAATGCTTAACTTATTTTTCCTTTTTCTCTTTAAACATGGCATACAAATCCTTTAAATAAGAGGATGATGGTGCACTTGATTTGTGTGTGTGTTGTCTTGTAAACTGCCTTTAATGTGTGCGTTGTCTTGTAGATAGCCTTTGAGTTGCAAGCGATTCTAGTAGATATCAACAATAATTTACATATATATTACTTAGTTTATGTAGAAGGAATTGTTATCAACACTGTTCTTTCTATCTAGTCCCAATACTCTATTTGATATTTCTATAAAAATGTAACTTGCAACATAGTTTTGTATTTTATTAAAAAAAATTAAAATGAATTCGATTTTTTTAACATAAAGTGATGTCTTTAGCATAACTTGAAAAATTATAATTAGTAGTAGATTTTTATAAAAATGTAGTTTGCAGTAGGTTTATGTATTTTTTTTAAATTAATAGAAATGACGTTGGTTTTTTAACATAAACTAGCATTTTCAACATAATCCAAAGAAAATTTTGAAGTAATTAACTATTATATAATGTGCAAAATAATTCAATTATTGAAATATTATTTAATGGATGAAATAATTCAAACATTTAATTTTTATTTAATTAGCAAAATTTTTAGAAAATATTTAGCCCTAGACAAATAATTTGTGAAAATATAATAATATATTATCCAAAAAATAAAATGGAAAAAGTTAACTCAGAGAAATTCAACTCAGGTTGTCTTATAAATATGTTAAAAATGAATATGTTGATTGTCATAAAAAATCGATATATAAACAAAATGAAAAAAATAAAAAAACTTTAGTGCTAGAATAATATAAAGTGACGGTGGTGTTTTTGTAAATATGGTGAAAATTAATACGTCACTTTTCATAAAAAAATTGACATCTTAAGTTTATATGTCGATTTATTATAAAAGTTGACATAGATGCATGAGGATAGACATTAGTTTCTTTATAATAACTGATGTCTAAAGTCTAGGCTTCTTAACATAAAATGTCAATTCTTCACCCTACTTTCATTTTCTTTCCTATGTCTGAAATATTTACAAAATCATTCTTAAACCTTTGCAGTATTTTTCTTCATTGTCTTCAATTGTCTTTGCCGTCTTTAATCTTCACATGTCAAGTCTATCAATGATCGAGGTAGGGAACTTCGTTCTTCTTACACTATATTTGTTCCTTCCTTATTAAGTTATATCAATATTTTTTTTATACTTTTTTGGCTTTGTACTTTGTTGATAGTTTACATTTGAGGGTTTGGCTATTTTTTTCTTTTGCTTCTTATTTGTTTATCGAAAATGATTTCAGTTAAGGTTTTGTTTTTGGCTATGGTTGTTGGCATAGATTGGCTGGACATGCATGCTCTGTTTCTAACTTATTAACCCATGTATTATAATGAGGAAATGTTGCTTTGTTGATGGTTTTAAATTGTGTTGTTGCTTATAACTTACATTGGTTCTCTTTTGTGATAGCCAAGTAAAACTTGGCAGACATATGTAATATTTTTTCATTTTTCTTTTTAGACAAATAATAACCTTGATAAAGATCAAGAAATTTGATGAACAATGTAAACATATAATCTAGTTATCTTTTGTTGTACAAATCATTTTCTTTATAAAAAAAATGTTACTAAAATGTAAAAAGCAAGAGTTTAGAAGGTTCAGTAGAATTGATGCATCCGTTCTCTTGTTTATTTTTATGGAGTTGAGAATTGAACTTTCCTTACATTACGTAGTGAAATAAGACACATGCATATGTGAGAAACAAATTCATTATATCTATTGTAATGTCCCCAATTTCTTTTTTCCTTTTAAACAAGCATATGGATCCTTTTCAATGTATTAACAAGAGTACAAGGGATGCTATCCTTAGAAGGACCTCAAGAATCGATTGACAATACATCATATCACTGTTAAGAGGAAAGGTGATGAAAACCCCTTTAAAAAATATAACTTCCTTGATCAACAAGTGTGAGATGATTTTGTAAAGCAACTTTAATATAAGGCTTTTCAGGGCCATCTTACCTTATTTTTTTCGACTATATATTATGAGTAATTTGACCTTCTTATCAATTATTTTTTTTGTCAATAGAATACAAGTGCACCCAATAGGGAGAGCCAAGTGAAAATCAAATATAAATATAGGTTGTCTCATAACAGATATGTGAAGCTTGAGCATGCTTTAGTGAAAGAAAAACTTGCAGAACAATAAGCTTCTAATCGGTCCAACTCACAAGTAATTTCCATGTCTTGGCATAAATTATGGAAAAAAGTGAGGATTAACATGAAAGGTGAATATACTACCGAAAGAGCCAAATAGTTGCCAAGAAAATTGTAAGTAATTTACAAGTGTTAATTTCTTAAGTAATTATAAGTGTTAAGAGCCAATAAATATTCTTAATTATATGCCATAAGATTCTTTCACACTACAATCAACCTAAGAGCATCTTGGCCATGTTAAGGGGGTTAGGGGAGGAGTGAATCCTAAGGCCTATTTTAGAGGATCATCAAAGTATCACTGAGGATCATCACTTTCTATGGAGGATCTTACTATAGAGATTGCTAATCAAGTGACATTGAAAGTGAGGGAGTAGACCTACGCCAAGATGAAAGAAATCTTTGTTTGGAAGATGGTGACCTAATTCAGAAGATGGTATGGAGCCACTTGTTGACCTGAGGCTTGTAGATGATGAGGTAGAGATGCATCCTCCTCCTCTACCTAGTAGATCAAAAGCCAATTTCTAGGGAGACTTCGACTTATTTGTAAAACTACTGAAGGTAAATAACTATCACTATACACTTGTTAGCGACAAGACTTTGTGAACAGGTGAAAAATATTGATATCATTTTGACAAACCCTATACACCTACTAGTGACAAAACTTCATGGAAAAAGAGGTATATATTCTTTGATCTTCAGTATTTGCAAATCTTCTTTGTAAAACATGTTCTTGATATGATGCATATGGAGAAAAATATTTATGACAGTCTTATTGGAATGCTTTTGAACATGCAGAGTAAGACCAAGTATGGAGTCAAAGCCAGACTAGACTTGGTTGAAATGGCAATAAAAAAGGAATTAGCATTGGAGAAGAAGGGTAAATGTATGTATTTGTCTTCAGTTTGTCATAGTATATCTAGAAAGGACAAAACAAGTTTATGTGAATGTCTACATGGTGTTTAGGCACCATAGGGGTATTCTTCAAACATCAAAAGTCTTGTTTTAATAAAAGATTTCAAATTAATTGGTTAATTTTTGACGCAATAACTATTACCATTGGCTATTAAATCAATGTTGCCTAAACAAGTGAGACATGCCGTTACTAAAATTTGTTTTTTCTTTAATGCAATATGTAACAAAGTCGTTGACCTTGAGAAATTAGAGGACTTGCGAAGGGAAGTTGTTATTACGATGTGTAAACTTGAGTTATCGTTAAGCTATATCGAATTGAATAACCTATCACAAACTATCATGATTATGGCTAGATAAGAGGCTCAGAGATCTTTACCATATGGATCGGATATTATAGTTACCCAGATCCACTTTGGATATGGATTGGCAAATTTTGAAGGGTGACATCTAGAACCTACCTTTTATGAATATGTTTTTTGAGTTAAGCTACAGGATAGTTAAAAGCCAATAGGTATCAGATAGAAACTAGAAGTGAATCATAAAGCAATACCACAAGTGGACAAAAAAGGACACCAATTTTCAAGGCTTATTGGGTAAGAGCTAGGAGGAGCACACCACCAAGAGAGTGAACTATCATTGAAGCTTACAAACTCCTTAGGATTGTAATAGCATGTATAGGAATGGTAGATCAATGACTTGGGGTAATAGATTAAAGAATTCAAGCCTCTGATGCATGAATGGAGCAAAGGATGAACCTATTAACAAACATTTAAAAGACATCTAAGAAGCAATAATTTTGGACTTAGAGCAAGATTCAAACTAAGATATTAGGATTTATGTTTTGTGTTTATATTATGATTAGGAAGTATGCTTTGATTCCCTTTGAATTTAGTTGATTTTTTGGATGTAGATAATGTCATTCTATGGTGACATATTTATTTGAGTTTTTGAATTTATGAGTATATGAAATTTCTTTTAATGATTGCATGAATCTTAGTGTTACATGCTGAATGCAATTATACATATGATATGAGAAACAAAGAATTCCCAAGAAAAGGGGATAGAAGGCATCATAAAGAATGCTTAAGATGAGAGAAAGGCAAGATGATATAATACAATGTGATGTGATGTCAAATGTTATGTTTGAATGATGTAACAATGCTCTTCACTTAGGTGTTTACATGAGGCATGATAGTGACCCAACTAGTGTGAGTACTCTAATAGACACCCATTGTTGCCACTAATGAGAAAAATATTTCCATATTTATTTCCTCTTATACTTTGTCTCTTAGGATGTTAATTGATTGTAATTTAGTGAAGTGGTCTAGTTTTGTGATTTGGTCATGATTTGGAACTTAATTAAATTAATTATTTAATGATAGATTTTTAACACTATTTAAGGTTTTGGGCTATAACTTAAGCTCTAGATGTCAAATCAAGTCAATCTTTATATGATTGGAAAGCTAAGAGAAAGCTGTATAACTTTCATGTTGAGTTAAGAGGTTAGTTATGCCATTTAGAGTCTTAAAATTTGCTGTGAAGTCATCTTAGTGTTTTTGTCTAGATTGACTTTATCACAATGATTGGATCATAACTAAAGCTTCAATGAGTCAAATGAGGTCAAAGCAAAGCCTAGAGGTTCCTAAGGTCTAGCCTAATGATGTCAAGCCTTGAACTTAGTGAAACTATATAGTTTTGAAGGTCAACACAAAGGCTGAAGTCAAACCAGCATTTTACTCTGTAAAAGACTAGTTTTGTATTTGGATTTGTATATATAGTTTAGATGCTTCAATTATAACAAGGCTTAATTCATTGTGAGCCTAAGAGGTAGTCCATGAGGCATAGTAAGGGCTTAAAAGATATAATTAGCTGAAACCTTTAGAGATCATAGAATTTTTTGTTAATTTTACATTTAAACTTTTTAGCTTTCTTTAATTTCTTTCTACATTTTCATGATAGCCATGGAAGGCTAAGCACTTTGTAAATGACACTCCAATTGGTTTGATTATGAGACTTCTATTTATCTATTTAATTTTAGTTAATTTACTCCTACTTCTCTCTTTATCTTGTTGTTTGGTTACATGTATAATTGCTAATATGGCCACTTGGTAATTGTATGTGTGATCTATATTTAATTGATGAATCTAGCTAAATTTAGTTTTGAATGTTGCCTAGTAGTTCAATTTTTTTCACATCAGAAGTAGGGTTTAAGTGATTAAACCAAAGGAGTTTGGCTAATTGCTTAGCCTAGTTACATTCTGGTTTTCAAGCTTACTTGTATCTAGTTTTAGGAGTAGGTTGTTACTTGTTTTTGCTTAACATGCTAAGCTAATTCCTAGATGGTTATCTAGTAAAGGGTTTGAAGGCTATTTCAAGGGTTCCAAGTAGCTCTAGATTAGGCAATCAATTGAAGTTAAATGCATGTTTAGTGGTCTGTGACAAATCTATCTGGAGGAGTTGCGATTACCCTTTAGATTGGTTACATGTCTTACTTTCTGTTACTACATCCTTTCTACATTTTGTGACTTTGATTTCTGCACTTGTGTTTTTTGGTTTTCTACAATTTTAACTCAATCATAAACCCCCCATTTTTCCTAACATACAACCATAGTTAATTAGTTGCATTTGCATTTAGCATTTAGGCATTCTAGTATTTTGTTTCTATAGTCATTTTATATTTTGCATCATTTTAGTTTGTTTCATTATGTGATTTTGCATTATAGCATCCTACATTTCACTCGTCTAGGAATTATTGGATATAACATATCAAGAAGTCTTTGGGGTATAATCTGGGTTATCACTGTTAAATTGTCCGACCATCTCAGGGGTAAAATGGTCAAAATTTTAAAATTTTTTTCTTCTATGTAACCGAACAATCAACCCAAGATCTAGCTAGGTATGAGTTCAAACATCAAATTAAGAGTGTGAGAAAACCAACCTTTGGTCCAAAATGCAGTGGAGAAGATGAAAAGTCACCGGTGCAATCCGATCCAAACATCTCGACCCCAACGCAGTCTATGCCAGAAGAAGAATGGCTAAACCAGTGCTAGCTAGAAGCTTCACAAGCCAAAGGAGGACCAAACACACCAGACCCTAGTAGAGAAGCCAGGGAGTCACCAGAGAAGATGAAAATGATTTTTGTCAATTGTCGAAGAAGTGCGTTCCGAAACGCAAATCGGGTGGCAAATATCCTACGTAAAACGACCCCATTTTGCATTATGTAATTTCTACAAAGTGCAAATTCGCCCCAGCAATTTCACAAATCGCAGTTGGGTCCCTGTGGTTTCTAAAAACTATTTTTTAGTCCCATCGATATCTGCCCTTTTTCAGTTTGGTCCCTGGATATCCAATATATCCAAATTTTAGCCATTTCTTATTTTTTCGTTTTACGTGTGACCCAGTAGGCCCTCGAAATATTGGTAAAAGTCCAAAATGTCCTTCAAATCATTTGAAGGCATATAAAATTAATCCAATTAATTTTATGATCAATTTCT
>JANHAO010022287.1:0-12254 GCA_026873985.1 Saraca asoca
TGAATGAATTAACTTCTCACCATGGACTTCATCTTAAGTATGCAATGCACGATGAATGCAACATAAGATGAACATATAACCTTTATATCTAAATCCACAAAATGTATAGTCATGGATGCAATAGGATCCAATCAAATTAGCCTAAGGCACCCATCCAGACTAACACTATGATCTTTTGTTGGCACGATATTGACAATTCAAGAATTCATATTTACATTCTAGAAGCAATGTGGTTTTGCATACTTTCCAATGATCGATAAAGGAATTTTTTCTTAGCCATCTTCATTACAACAAACAACAATTGTAAGCCTTTCTTTGCCTTGTTTTTTTTTCCTTCAAGTTATTTTGTTGCAAGAGAATGATTAGGTTGTAACCTATAAAACAACCCTGTTTCATCCATATTAAAAATATCTTTCCTATTAAATTAATCTATTTTTTCCCTTACAAACTCCAATATCTTCTCTATGTCTTGTATATCAATTGACTTACTTTTCCCCAAAATGTTAAAATGATTTAATTCCATGTATTAACTTGAACTTTTAAAGCTAGCCTTGAGATAAGTTGAATTATGAAGTCTCTTTAGGGTTTAATATTTTCAGTCTCTTTTTCCTTTTCTAAAATTAGCTCATTTGTTATATTCACACGATTTCAGTATTGAAGAAACCACTCATAAATAGCATTCTCCATATCTGGAAACTTTGATGGTTTGTGCTGCTTAGACTAACCACTTTTTTTTACATCAATGGAGAGATACTTTGATAATTGCTTAAGTGTATTTAATATTATACCTTAACTAAATGTCAAGTGAAAATTTTTAGAGACCTATTGCTACAATTCTTTTTGAGTGCATGTAGGATGCTCTCTACTATACTCACATAATGCTTTATGCATTTAATCAGTCATGGTTGACTTATGAACACCTTTTAGATGGGAAGCCATATTTTAACAATGAGATATAAGAAGACTTTGTGTTTGTTTATTATATAATAAGACTTCTTAGTTGTTTAAAAACATAATATTCTTAGTCTGATTCATTGTATGCATTTAATAAAATAGAAGTGGACATGTATCATTTAGTATTTCTTAGTCTTTTTGACCTCTTAATAATAGAAAAATGATATCAATTACATTGAAGACATTAATACAATTAAATTATACTTGCAAATCAAATAGATATGGATTGGTTTATCTTCATTAGACTTTTAGCCTCCTTTTATTAATAGACTAATTTATATTTTTATAAAATAAAATAAATTTTTAGTTGATTAAATGAGTGTTACTTTGAATTGTAAGTAAACTTGATAAATTAATAAATTACTAATTTATTGATTAATTAATATCTATTGAAATTAATAGAATTTGTATGGTCCTAAAGTTATTAATTTGTAGAGGTTTTACTCTAGTTAGGTTTGTACAAAGTTTTGTAGGAAGTACAACATCTTGAAAAGTGGAAAATGTTTGGGTTGTTTGGTTAGCCACTAATTCAAAAAATGAAGGAAGTTGTATTTCCCAAGAAGTTCTATTTCCTACAAAGCATGAGAAGTTACTTATCTAGTCCCTCCTAGATAAGTTCTATTTCCCATGCTTCTAATGAAACAAAATACAAAACTATCCTTATAAAATTTAAATAATAACGAAAGTACCTTTTTTAAAAATTTACATAATGTCTTAGTAACAGAGCTTAACTTTTATGTAGGAAAATTTTCTCATTTTAATAGTACTTTCCAGGAAGTATATAGTTGAACCAAATACCACATAGGAATTTACTAGCTAGGAAGTTCATTTTCTTAGTACCAAACAAACAATTTTTAGTACTCCTGAAAACTACTTCCTGTAGGAATTTACTTCCTGTGTGAACAAAACTACTCCTTTGTATATAAATGTTGCATTTCTTAACATATTTTAATTAATGTCTAATTAACGTTATTTGAAAACATTCATTTTGTTATATATTTATTGTTGAAATAAAAGGATAAATTGAAATAGCCAAATTAACATATCCATTGAATCACGTTACAAAGCATTAGATCTGTACATATAAATTTAATTAATAATAATAAAATAGTACCTAGTGCTGCCCAAAAATTCATTATAGTAAAAGCTTCTTTAATAAGTTTATTCATTATAAACCTAGCAAAAAAAAGGAAGAGAAAACTATACTTGAAGTCTCAGAGGGGCAATTACAGCTCTACTAGAATATAAGTAAGGACCTACGTTATTGTAATCCTATTAGGCCAACTGACCCATCATTATTGGCCCAATGACAAGACTAACACCACTAAAGTCCATCAATGGGCTAGGTGTCATTACAGATTTAATAATTTGATCATATAATTAATTTACTCATAATAATTAATTATTGTGACATCCATTTGATCCAATAATGTAAGATTTTATTAAACTATAGTAGTCCACTTAGGAAAATTCTAGCAATCTCCCACTTTGACAACATGGTTTAATAAACGAGGGGATACAATATAGGGTCACAATGATGAATGCCAACAATAACTATGACACCATTACAACCATATGTCAAGTATAAGTACCCAATAATATAGATCATTATATCCAATAGGGATACTAATGTCATATATATTTTGAATACTTATGTTGCAACGATTGAAACATAATATAGAATATGTGAAAAACTAGACATATATTTCAAAATATGATCATATGTACATCTATACAAAATAGTCCATACATCAACCCAAGATGATCAAAATGAGAATAAATCTTAATATAATAATGAGGTAGGGTCTAAATGTCTCTATCGATATGCTATAGAATAAATGTGCACAATTAACAATATCATATACACACACACATATATATATATATATATGAAATGTATGGCAATATTATTAACATTTCATTAATTTTGAGATAATAATATTTCAATTAGAAACATGAAACTCCCACTAGCCCTAAACACTAAAAGGCTTAATCAAACTCATTATAGTTACTTGTTTGTGAACAATTTAACACATAAGCCTTTAGTTAGTGGATCCGCAAGCATACAATCTATGGCAACATGTATAATACTTGTGTATCTTCTCTATTTAACAAATTGATATTTAATATCAAAATACTTGTACAGGCATTACTTTCACTATTATTTTGAGAGAAGTTCACTATAGTAGCATTGTTCTAACATATGGTTAAGGTCCTAAATATGCTCTCTACAAATCCATATATTATATTCCTTAACCAATTAACCTCACAAGTAACTTCACAATATGTGACACATTTTGTCTCTATAGTAGAGGTTATTGTAATTGACTGCTCGATAACATCCATGGTACAACTCCTCCTATTATCATAAAGATATTTTCAAATATCAACATCATGTTATCTGGATAATTCACAAAATTGGAGTCAAAGTAGCCTACAACAATTAGATCACTAGAGCTATAATAGGTTAGCATAAAGTCACTAGATCTACAATAGGTTAGGATAAAGATTCCTTGTACCTTATAGGTACTCCATAACTTTCTTCATAATAGTCCAATATTTCTGACCAAGATTACTCAAGTATTTCCCATGTACACTAAATTGATAGTGATAGTAATATGTGTACATACTTGAGCAACAACAAGCTATTAATAACAGAAGCATACGAGACCTACTTTAATCTTTACATTATTTTAAGGACATTGGGCTTTAGAAATAATCCCACCCCTCTAGAAGGATGTAATAATTTGAGAGTACATAAAACATATTGAACCTTTTGAGAACCTTTTCAACATATAATTTTTGAGACAAGCCAAGAAAATCCCGAGATTTGTCATGATGGATCCATATGCCTAGGATGTAAAAACATCATTAAGATCCTTGATATCTAAAATATATAGGCAGTATATGCTTTATCTCAATCATAAGGCTCATAACATTATTTTCAAAAAAAATATAATCTACATGAGATTAAAATCGCAAATATACCCGTACCCAACTTAAAGCAGATATACAGTTTGCATCATTCTCCTTGAATTTAAAAGAAAATAATAATCTAAATAACCTTAAGATACCATTATCTAAACGTTTTATTAAAATCATGAATCTTTTAAATTTACACACTAAGTGTTCTTTATTCTTCTCTTGGAAATTATCTGGTTGTTTCACATAAATGGCTTCTAGCCAATCATTATTCAAGAAGGCCATCATGCATTTGGTAAATCTCCAAGTCAAAATGAGCTACCTATGTCATAATAATTCAAAATAAGTCTTCAATTAAAACAAATAAGAAAATATTCTACAATCAAAGCCTTCTTTCTAAATGTGGCCCTTTGCCACTAATATGGCCTTATACTTTTCAACCACCCTTTAAGTATTATTTGGTCTTAAAGACCCTTTTGCATCCAATAGATCTACAACCAATAGGTTACTCTATATGATCTCACACATCATTATGGATCATCAAAGCAATCCAACATTTATAGCCTCTATCCATTCTAAAAAATTAGTGCTTGAAACGGCTTCTTGAAAATTAGTGAGATCAATTCCATCATTGAGGTCAAATTCATGCTCCTACTGATATACTACATAGTTGTTAGTAGTTCTTGATCTGCAAGTCATTAGGATTTCCTCAAAGGTATTTCATTTACAAGATGTGGTTCTTTTCTACTACCAAAGAAGGATTAAACTCTACAACTTCCACTATGGGTTTTATCATATGTTGTACTATATCAATTCAGTTTGTCTCAACTAGTAATGGTTCTAGTGAAATAGCAACTTGTACCTCTCTAAGAGAGGTATTACTTGGTCTTTCACTCCCATTATCTAATCAATAAATAAAACAAGGTCCTTTAGTAACCTTGGTGGTGTGGATTAGACAATAAAGTACACTACTTTTGAAGCCATTACAACATCTAATAAAGCGACCATTAATAATCTTCGAATCAAGTTACTTAATAAATGGATCATACAACTTCATTTGAGCTTTGCAACCTTAAACATGGAAATGTCTAAGATAGGGTTCATCCCATACAACAAATCATATGGGGTTTTAAATACAAATTTACTAGGGATTTGATTCAGAATATACACTATGGTCTTTAAAGCATAGCCTTATACAAAGTCAAGTGAAATTTAGTGCACCAACATGCATCTAATCATGTCCAAGAGCGTGTAATTCAACCTTCTTATGATCCAATCCTGCTTGTGCATTCCAGTGTATAAGGTTGTTAGCTTAAAAAATTCACAATCTTGGAGATACGTTAAAAAAAATAAGCATTTACATTAGTTTATCATATCTTTATAACATTCACCACCTTTATAAGAACTAACACACTTAATTTTCTTATTATTTTTGAGTTCAACCTCAACTTTAATATACTCCAAAAGAATTTAAGGATTTCAATTTTTCATTGGAAATTTCTAACTAACAAAAAAATTAGTCAATCACCAATAAAGAAGAAATATTAATATCCATCCCTAGTGTTCAGTGTAATTAGTTTACTTACATTATTGCGAATCAACCCTAGTACATTTAACCTTTTTGTCCACTAACTCTAGCAGGGAGTATCTCCCATCAAAAGGGATAAATCTAGGTCATGAAGAATCTCTTTCATCAGTCATTCCATCTTTTTGTGGAGATATCACTTAGGCACCTATTCTATAGCATCAAGGATCCCACATTAATTGTAACCCTTTTGTATCAAATCATAGTATTTAACTGACTCTCTAATTACTTCTAAATATTCATATTGTACTTTTTCACTATTTTCAATCAGATTATTATTGATAGTAAAAATAAGGAGGGGGTAAAAGAAGTCTCACATCGATAACAAGTCGAGTGAGCTTGTGCCTTATAAGGCTAGGGGCTCACCCCCTCCCACAAGTGAGGGCCTTTTTAAAGGAAAAGGACAAAATCGTGTGGATTCATTCAAGGGTGAGACGACGCTATGCCTATCCCATCGATACATCCAAAGCAGATAATACCTCACGCGGGACAAGTTCACCTTAATCATCATCATTGGTGCCATTTGTTGGGGGGCTAATGTTATGGGTATTTTTTGGTACTGTGCAAATAGGTCAACAAAAGCCTAACAAGTAAATCCAGATGGAGGAAGCCTAGCTCGCCTGGAGGACAAGTTCATTGAGCATAAGCTCCAGATCTCTAGCCACGAGCTCAGAGCAAAAGACGTAGAATGAGTCCAAGGTAGAAGCCCTAACTCGCTAGAGATGAGCCTCGACTCGTATAGGCAACAGTTCATCATGTACAAGCTCATATCACCAAATGTGAGCTCGACGTCACTGATTGAAAGTCAGCAATGACCCCAGGACAGGAGTCCCAACTCATGAGACGTAGCATCTCACCCAACTAGAAGCCCGCTAAGGTTAAACTTGAAGCACACATTCGCTCATAGACCTAATTCCGAGGCCAACTTGTAAAAAGCAGCTTACAATGGCCTATGTGCAGAAAGCAATTTATTGAAGCTGATTTGCAGAAGCCATATTTTTCAAATACATTTATTATTTAATGTAACAAATTTATAACTTAGTAAATTACATTTGTAACCTCCCAATCTCTATAAAAATGGGAGGAACAGATACAATGGGGAGAGGTTAAAAAAGCCTAAAGAATACATACTGTAACTCTACCAAATTTTTCATAGAAATAAAATCACCCATGGACGTAGGAATCCAAACAAAGGATTTTAGTCAAACCACATTAAAATCTCTAGTGTTCATCTTGTTCTTCCTCTTTCTTCTTGCTTTAGTTGTTTTCCTATTTTTCATACAACTAGATTACAGTTTGAGGGTTCAAGAACTTGTTATGGTTGGTGGAATTTGGGCTTACCAAATTTGACCATCAATAACTATTGACTTTTATCATTTGACTTCCTTCTATTTCTTAACACTTATAATTAATTTGTAATGCAAATGATTGTACCTCCATCTAACCATTAAGTATTCAATGGAGCGTCTTACTAGAACTAACGAAACATCTTGATTTATTGTAATATGCACCAAAATCAGCTTTCTTGCTTCTCAAAATTAGATTCCTTTAGGTGTAATTTATTTCCACACTCAATACTTGATCTGTGTGAAACAAAGCAAGCACAAAGATTCTTGAATTCTTTACATTATCTTCCGCTTGACTAACTATAGATGTCATTTTACTGAAAGTCTACTCACTCTCTTAGGTGTGATATGATATCTAAATAACATCAATTTTAATCAAAAGAGACTCTAAAAATATGTCAAATCAAATGATTATTTTCTAAGTTAACTTTCATGCCCATGAGCAATCATAATAGTATACCAATTCCACGATATACTATTTAATTCCACTACTACCATCCTAAATAGTTTTATCCAACAATGACAGGTAATATCCTTTTCAACCTTATCAAACTTTACAAACTTATTAGCCACAAAATTTATAATCACTTTGGCATTTGAAGAGTTAACAATGTCTTTCATGATGGTTTTATCCTTAGTATGCATCGTAACCACCAAGTACACTCTATTATAGTGTGTCTATTTTTTATGAAGAGATCTTGTGCAATAGTAGAGTTATCATCTATCTTTGGCTCTCCCTTCTTTATGTCAAATATGAAATTTGGTGATTGTTAGATATGATATCAGTAATTTAGCCCAAATATCTTCCACTCAGCCTAGTCTTCATAATTGGTCCTATTTACCATATTCATAGTAATCAATTGCATATGTAACAAAATATTAAGGAAATAACAATTTATAAAATTTATCATAAATTTTCAAAATTACATGTTCAAAGTAATCATGCTATGATATTGCCTCAATAACTATGTAATTCCAAATAGTATTATATTATGAAATCCAACACCGATAGGGCATTTAAGGCTTTATAATATAACATAAAGATTGAATGCTACATTTTTAAAACCTAACATTGATAAGATATTTAAAATTTTAGGAATATAATCGGCAATCATAACACTTACATCATCACCAACAAACTAAGTTAATAATATTACACCGATAGGGCATATATATTACTAACATAGCACTCTCCTAAATACAATTCCAAATTTTAATTTCAGTAAAAATGTATGCAATTGGTCTCACGATAAGTAAGTATACAATTATACAAAATTTCATGGCATAGCATGAGCAAAATTGATTCTTACATAATTTTACAAATATATACAAAAATCCATAAAATATTCAAAAATGCAAAAAAAATAAATCAATATACAAAAATTACATACAGTATTATAATATGTAATTAAACTTTTCATATCCAAAAAACATGAAACTAATGCTCAAATAAATAAGATAATAATTATATAAAATATCTTTATTTCTAAAGAATAGTCGAATATGTAAATAAACACATAATAAGATTTTCAAGTCCAAATAACATTAAATATTTACTCAAATAAATTGGACAAAAAATAAATAAAATATTTTTATTTTCAAAAAAATTTAAAAAAATTATCACAAATAGAGTTCAAAGAGTAGAGAACAATGATATAATTTTTATTGTCATTTGCGACCTCTATAGTGATATGTGGCACCACATACCACTGACATAAGTAACTAACTTTATAATTAGATTTGACCTAATTTGCAAAGTCCATTAATTCAACCATCTTTTTTAGAAAATTCTTGTATAAGTTTCTTTACCTACATCATTCTTCAACAGAACCTTCTTCTTGAATAGATATTAAGAAATTTCAGAATTGAACGCCTTTCCAACAATATTTATTCAAATTATTTTATGTTTTCTACACGTCACATACTTTTGAGATTTAATTACAAATTAAATTAAAAAATTCTTCTAAATATAATGAATTTATAAATTGAATTTTCTCGAAAAAAAAATTCTAGTTGCATCAATTCATGATTTCATATCAAAAAGGTTTACCAAAAAAATTGTAACTAATTTTGAAATACATAAAGCCAAAATTATAACTAAATCTCGCATTCTCATATCCATAGTAATTTTACATCATAAATTATGGATTATATAAAATTCTAAAATAATAATAATAATAATAAATTTACACAAATTTGAACTTTTGTAATATGAAAAAAAATGAATCTGATATCAATTGTTAAATAAATTAGATAAATTAAATAATCAAATCAATAGATCTATTGAATCATGTTACAAAATATTAGATCTATACATATAAATTTAATTAATAATAATAATAATAATAAAATCGTACCTAGTATTGTTAAAAAAATCTGTTATAACAAAAGTTTTTTAAGTAGATTCACTCCTTATAAATCTAGTAGAGAAAAAGAAAAAAAAATTATATCTAAAATTTTAATGAGATAACTAAGTTCTATGAGGATATAAGTAAAGACCTGTCTTACTGTAATACTATCGGGCCAACTAACCCATCATCTTGGCCTAGTGGTAAGTCTTACACTATTAAAGTTCATTATTGGGCCATGTGTTATTACAGTTTCAATAATTGATAACATAATTAATTAACTCATAATAATTAATTATTGTAACATTCATTTAATTCAATAGTATATGATTTAATTAAATTATGGTAGTCTATTTAAGAAAATTCTAACATTTATATATCAAGATTTGTCTTTTTGCACATTACTTAACAAAAAAAATTGCAAATAACTTCATGATTATTTAATTTAATTTTCATTGTTAGTACATGTTCAATTACATTTTTTTTATAGTTCAACTACATATTTACAATTACATTAAATGTTGTGAATTATGCATATTTATGTAATATTTTATGTGTTAAAGCAAATTATTTATATAATACATAAATCACATAATAAATAATTTAAATAACCTTAATAAAATAATTTATCATAAAAATCAATTATTTTTTATTATTAATGATAACCTTAACACAATAATAAATTTTAAATACGAAGAAAATTCATAAGTAAAATATCGACAACATCCGAATTCTAGCGTAGCTAAGTTCCTTTTCATCTTGGAGTGGAAGGTACTCTAGGAACAAATCCTTTCTCTTTTTCTTTTCTGGACCATTGTCTTTTACCACCTTTATACTTTAACTGGGTCATGAAAAGTGAAGTGATTTATTTTTACAAAATCAAGAATTTTCATGTTTATGAGTTAAGTGTTTTTTTTTCTTTTATTCAGGAGATCGTTGATTTAAAAAAAAAACACTGTTATTCTTTATAATTTGTTGAAATTACATAATTTTTTTTAAATTTCAAATCTTACACGTTAGCATACCTAACATAAAAAGATTAAAAATATTTCATTTTTTTCCTTAATGTTTTTTTATAAATTAATTATAAAATGATCAGCTTACTCGGGACATGGAAGATTTCATCTTTGAAGTGCTTGGTGATGGCTTCCAGCTACGAAGGGATGTAACACGAGAAGTTCTTGGCACATGACTCTCATGAATTGGCCTTTCAACAATTGCACAGGGGTCAAATTGTCATTTTAGAATCAAGAAATCAATAAAATTGCCCATCAAATGGTGTTCTCGTTGGAACCAAAAGAATAAAAAGAAAAATTTTAGAAAAGAATATGAGAAAAGAGAAATTTATTGATCACGAATTTATCTCAATACATAAAAAAATTATTTATCTAAACTCACAAGGTTGCTACCTTATTTTTCTTCCTCACCTTTTGATTACATTACAAAATTTAAAATAAACTATGTTTATAGATAAAACTATTATAATAAGATAAAGAAAAAACTCTTCAACTTTATTCTAATAAATCAACATTATCTTCACAAAAATAAAGACTTAAAGTTTTATCTCAACACATCAACCATATTTATCCTTTTTATTTTCAAAATCTAATGTAGATTATTTTCATTAGCCTCTCTTAAATTTGATTTTGAAATAACACTAAGCATTATCTTTAGTTTCACGAATGCATCCGCCTTTAGTGATTTTGTCAGAATATTTGTAACTTAATCTTCAGACTTACAAAATTCTAGTTAAATTTCACCATTTTTTACTAACTCACAAATATAATGATATTTGATGCCAATATGTTTGCTTCTTCAATGAAAAACTAGATTTTTAGCCATTGCAATAGCCGACTTATTATTACACATGATTTTCATAGGACCTCCCTATTTATGTATTAATTCATCGAGCATCCTACGAAGCCAAACTGCTTGACATGCTGCAAAAGCTGCAACCATGCATTCTGCTTCTGCTGTGGAAAGTGCAACAACTTGTTGTTTCTCTGAAGACCATGAAAAAGATCCTTGTCTAAGAAAGAAAGTATACCCAGAAGTGTTTTTCCAAGTTTCCACATCACCTATCCAATCACTATCTATGTATGCCACCAAAAAAAAATTGTTAGAGTAAGAGTAAAAGATCCTATTATCATAGGTACCACTTACGTATCGTAAAATTCATTTTGCTACTTGCAGATGTGATTGGCGAGGTTTTTTCATGAACTAACTAATAATCCCCACACCATAGGCGATAGCTGGTCTGGTGCAAGTCAAATATCTTAGACTGCCAACTAGGCTTTTGAAATATGTGGGATTTATTATTAGTTCTCACTTTCTTCGTTCTTCAACTCTAATTGTTCTGCAACCAGTGTTTGGATAGGCTTGAGCACTCCATTTTTAGATGTTTCAAAATATCGTTGGCATATTTTTATTGGGAAATAAAAATACCATCATTAGTCTACTGTACTTCAATGCTTAAAAAATAGGACATCAATCCCATGTCTGTCATCTCAAATTGGTTACTCATTATCTCCCTAAATTCATCAAACATCTTTTTGTAATTTCCAGTAAATATCAAGTTATCAACATAAATACAAACAATAATAAGGTCACCGTTAGGTTTTGCCTTGATATATAGGGTAAGCTCATAAGGACATTTTTGAAACTCTTGTTGTAGCAAGTATGCATCAATCCAGCTGTACCAAGCACGAGATGCTTGTTTCAACCTATACAATGCCTTTTTCAATTTGTGACCTTGTTTCTCTTGTCCTTTCTTCATGTAACTAGGTGGTTGCTCAACATAAACCTCCTCATCAAGGAAGCCATTCAAAAATGCTAATTTCATATCCATCTGATGAATTTTCCATTGATTTTGAGTTGTAAGTACTATAATTATCCGAACAAAATCCATTTTGGCAATTGGTGCAAATATTTCAAAGTAATCAATTCCAGGCTTCTGTTTGTAGTCTTTCACAACCAATCTTGCCATCAAGCGGTCCACCTAACTATCAGGCTTATACTTTGTCTTGTACACCCATTTGACTCCAATAGCCTTCTTCCCAGGTGGTAAAGTAGTTAGCTCCCATGCATCATTTTTCTCTA
>JANHAO010022288.1:0-12260 GCA_026873985.1 Saraca asoca
ATTAAAGAGGTCTTTCGGTTCAGAAAGATCAAGTGGAGTAGACTTGAATTGCAGTTTCAATTCAAGTTGAACCACTTTAAAATTCTATGCTTCAATTCTTATTTTGAATTTTCGTTTAACTACTACTTATATTAATCTTCAATTTCTGCTGAATTGAATCTTCAATCACATACTTTATCATCAAAATATGACTAAGTTAAGAAATAAATAAAGATTATATAAAAGCCTCCAACGACATAAGGAAAAGATCCATATTCATCTTCAATTTCACATTTTAATTTTTTGCCCACCACTCTATTAATTTCCTTATTGTTTGAAGGACCTGACAGATGTGACCTTGATTTCTAAATGAACTTTTCACAAGTTCTTCAATGCATCTATGTATGCATCGATTCATGACATAAAAAATATTTTATAAAATCTTATTTTTCTTCAAATCATTTTTCTGCCTCATTGTCTAGTTAAAAAAAATGTTTAGATTAAAGATCAATTAAGTTTATTTACAAAGATCCTATAAAAATAGAAAATGAAAAATCAATCCTAAAAGCTAGTCTTGATTCTCTTATACCAAAGTTGTATATCTTTAAAACTTGAAAACAAAAGAAAGTAAGCAAAAATATATAATAAAAGATATATCAAATAAAAATGATCAAAAAAATTGTTTTTCAGTCTAAGAGATGTAAATAACTTAGATTAATAAGTCTAATAGATTTTGAATAAGATGCATAATATAGCTATGATGCTTGGTGTGCATATATGAATAGATCATATTTTAAGTATTTTCTAATATGCTTCACTTCTACTATTGCATACTCTTTGTAAATCTTCATTCCACAACCAATCATTGGATCAAACCATTCACAAGCAAATAAAACCAACCTTTTCATGGGCAAGCTAGGAAATTCAATTTCCACAACTTCTTTAAGAATCTCATAAAAGTCATCTTCACCAATGTTAACATTTCCTGTACTTTTTACATATACTCAACTATTATTTGTCTTCTTCCGTTCACTACATCACAAAGTGTGGAATTTGTACCCATTTTACAAAGTAAATTGGCCATGTCTTGACCTTTCTAGATAGAACACACACTAAATTATGTAAAAATTGATTATTCACACCATTTTTGGATTTAAGTCCTATAGAAAAGAAAATTATTATTAGAATTAAGTAAGAAGCATACCATTGATTATATACTACATATGTAGATAGGAAATGTAGAAACCTTACAAAATCTTGAAATTGCTTTGAAAAATGATAAGGCCTGGTCCATAATATTTTGATGCATCATCTTCAACCATTGAATGAATAAGCTATGAAAACATATAACCAAAGCATTAGATAAAAAGTTACACATTAACAATAAGAATGACACATGTATAAATCGATTAACACTTACTTTTTATATGGTTCAATCTCATCACAATTTAAGAAGACATACAAATGGGCAGCATCTAACTCAATTGGTTCCATATATCTTGATGAACATACACTAGATGGTTGACCAGAAAAATTGAAAATGGATAAAGTAGAAGCTACAATTTCATCCAAACCACCATCATCATTTCTCCTAACTCTTGTATTGTTTAACTGGGCATGAGGCTTAAAATAATATTAACAAAAAAATGTTATTTCTTCAATCAAATATGCCTCACAAATGGATAACTCAAGATGAGCCTTGTTTTTCACTTTCTACTTTAACTTGTGAAGAAATGTTTCAGAAAGGTACATCTATCGATATTAAATAGGGATGACCCACCAATGCTTCATATGGTAAATGGATTGGTTGATGCTCCATAACATTAAAAAAGCCTGATGGAAAGATTCTTTCCAATTTGCATATGATAATAGGGATACTCTCATGCATATGTTGCAAATCTTCCTTTTGTAATATAGTTGAGCAAATGTCAATAAAAAAGGATTAATTCGATTGAAGGCTTTCAAATACAATTAGGTAGTGCACAAAATGCCATTGGCATTAAGCACTCCATAAAGACATGATAATCATGACTTTTCATTCCAAAGATTCGTCTATCGCTGACATCCAGAAATCTATCTAATTTCGAAGCACAATCATCTAGCATGCATAATTCTTTCACCCATATGCACACTACTCTTTTCTAATATATGTTTAATGCAAACATGGCTTTAGGTTTGTAAATTTTCTCATTAGTCTAGTCTTGTAGCTCTAACTCTATTCTTCTACAGTATTCTTTTAATTTCATCCATGAGTTTACATTGTCCTTCATCTTGTCCTTAATGTCTATGACAATATTAAATATATTATCAAACACATTTTTATCAACATACATTACATCAAGATTATGGCAAACCAAGTTACTTCTCTAGTATAGCAAGTCCCAAAATACACTTCGTTTAGTCTAATTGTGAGTTAACCCATACCCAAGTAACCTGATTGGCCAAATTTTAGTTACTTGTAGAAAATTGGAAATTCTCTCCCACAACTGGTTGCCATTAAGCCTAACAAGAAGGTCTAATCAATGTACTTTATTTTTTATAAAGACATCTTTATTCCTTCTAAAGGGATGATCAAGACTCAAACACATTTGATGACAATCTCACCATGATTACTTTCCTTTATTTTTCAACGTGAATGCATTAGTTTGTTCCATTCATATCAATTCTACTTTTAGAATTATTATGACTTGGAATGATCAATGTCAAAAACATATGTGGAGGAGTATTGTGCATTTTCAAAGAAAGATTGTAAGGAGTGACAATTACTGGCCAACATGAGTATGGCACAGTAGATTGACTATATGCAATAAATCCATCTGAACATGGGCCAAGCCTGACATTTTTAGGCTTAGCAGCATACTCGAGATATGCACGATCAAAGTATATACATGCTTCTTCATCTGATGGATGGTACATTAGTCCATCTATTGCATGATGCTCATGGTGCCACTTCATTTGTGGTGTCGATTTTATTGAAGCATATAATCTCTAAAGTCTTAGAACAACCAGCATATAATAAAACCCCTTAAATAGTATTTCTTTCCTTGTACCCTTACCAGGCCTACGCTATTTATAATGAGAAGCATCACAAATCTTGCATTATCTTTCATTGATACCATCCTTATAGTAAATCATACAACTATTCACACAATAATCAATTTTTTTATGCCCTAGACCAAGTTTTTAAACAAATTTTTTGACTTGATATAAGTTAGACAGAACAAGATTATTTGATGAATGTAACTCTGCACAAAGTTGAATGATTTGGTCAAAGCATCTCTGTGGCTAATTCAAGTCTAATTTGATACTTAGCATTCTCATTGTCCATGACAACTTAGTATGATTGTTACACCCTGGCCATAATGGTTGTTGGCAACTTCTAACATATCATAAATCCTTTGAGATTCTTCATTTAGGGACTCTCCTTAGTTAGATTGAAAGTTCTCTCCAAAGTATGAATGACTAACATCAAATATCATATTCTTAAACCTATTTGATGGCCTTATATCATACATTTTTGCCAAGCATTAGAATAAACTTCTTCGCACCCAACCATTTTTGGATCAACCTCACCATGATCAGTCCCATGCCAATAATTATCAATAAACCCATGCTTGTAAAGACAATTTTTCACATCATCCACAAGATAAAATCTCTTGTTTTCATGCTTTTGCATAGACATCTAATTACACTATCTTTTTGATAGTTTGGTTGTTGCATCCCCTGAGAAACAAAGCTTTCAACACCACTCAAAAACTCATGTTTATCCACCACCATCATTAAAAAATCTGTTATATATCCGCTTATGATAATCTAGGCACTTGTCCATCTGGATTCAAATTAAACTAATCAATAAAGACTTATCCTAACTTTTTCTAATGATCATGCTAGTTAATAAAAATAACAAATTTTCCTTTATAACATATTTTTCTAAAACTACAAGCATATTTAAAAAAGAACAATTTATTGAAAAGCTCAATCATAAAAATGCAATCAATTTTCATTAACACCCCTTACTCCTTAACAAGCAATCACTTAAAATTTAATTCAACTGTCACACCTAGAGTCCATTCTCCTTCTTCAACCTCTATATATAACAATAAAATAAATTATTGATTAAGAAACTTACCTCTAAAATATTCAAGTACACAACCTCAATTCACCAAGTAACTTCATCAATCAATGCTCACTACTATTGCTTGCACACTTTAGTTTTCAAGTTTCCAACTCTGGGTAGGTAGGTAATAGTATGGTTATTTCCAATAGGAAAAAAAGTAAAATTGAGAAAGTAGTTAATAAAATTAGAATGGTGCATGAATGATATTATGTAAATGATGCATGAATAATTATAATGTAAAATAATTATTATTTTATATGTACTTTCTTATGAAACTAAAAAATAATAAATTAAATTTTTAAAATTATAAGAAAAGATAATTTTGAAATTATATAAAATTTTTAAACTATTAATTAAATTTTTTTGCTTAAACTAACAAGTTATTCGAACATTATAAATTTTGAAATTATAATACACAATGACTTCTACTTAAAGTAATCACCATTACACTTCATTATTAGTAGAATAACAAAAGTGATTAGGGTTTAATTAGAGATTGTATTAGCTCATCTTATACCACAAAGAATGGTAAATAACTGAGTTCATTACAATTAAGAAATTTTATTAAGATTAGTAGTATTTTTGACTTAGGACCTAAGCTACCTATAATGAATTGGAAAAATAGAAACTTTCCCACTAAACTTTTGAATTATGTATAACGGGTTTTTTATTCCAAATTATTGTCTGAAATTGATATTTGAACTCATTGAAGCCATATATTATGAGACTAAAAACAAACAGGAAAAAGGCATGCATAATCAAGACATCCCAATTTAACTTTCAATTGGAGCCTTAGATTCATTATGCTTTCTTTCATTTTACAAGATAAAAGATTTCCGGCAATTGGCTAATGGATGTATTTATCAATTGGATTTTGCTCCACATTAGTCCCGTAGCACATTGGCAAATTCTATTTTATTCTGATCATTGTTTGAGAATCTCTCTAAAAATTGGAACACATAAATAATTTTTTTTTTCCATATCTTGTAATGTCTTCCAATTTTTTTAACTCAGTTTTCATTTTCACATATTATAAAAATTATTTTTGAAATAGATTTTTTTTTTTTGGTTTTTTAAGTTGAACATGAATGCAATATTTTCAATGAGTTCAAGAGAGAGAAATAAATTAATGATAATAGACATAAATTTATCACCTTTATATGCGAACAAAAATATAAAAACATATTCTTTCAAACAAAATTGACAAATGCATTGTGTTGTATAAGCTTGTTATCAATATTCAATGGCATGAGTTCATACGACCAATAATATGGGTTTAGGTCATATAAAAGAACCCAAAACACTACAAATCCTTAGAAACCGATCGATCTAATACATCTATCTTTTTTATTTTTGGAAGCTTTGTTCTTTTTCGATTGCATGTACTCTGTTCTATTTCTTTTGCTTCATGTTTCTACTCATAATTTTTGTTTTATGAGGCTCCGAATTAACATTAGACTTTATGAGCCTCTTCTCATGGGTTTTATGCTCACTTTGGATGATGGGAGTGGATTTGGATCCAACGCAAGTATGAAAGAATTTACTATCTCTGTTTTGCATGTGGTAGAATAGGGCACAAATCAGACAACCGTAACTGGAATAGGGAACAAATTAATGCAGCCACCAATAGACAATTTAATAGGATCTGAAATCTGTTTAATGTGGGGGTGGGGTGGGGACATGACTGAACCTTACATTGTTAGTGATGAAAGAGCATAAGCTTCGAGGACTTCATCAATCCGGTTAATTTTCACTGATGCATGATATACTTATTATCCTTACGATTACAGACGGCTGTATTTATTAAATCAAGATTTTTCTAAAAATATGGATGAAGATTTGTCTCCAGATCCTAGTGATTCATTTAATTTGGAGGATAATTTCAGCCTTGACATTAATGACAATGCTGAGACTCTTCCTTCTAATCCAAGCCAACGAGACAATATTGAGAATCAAGACATTCACACTGTTGCACTTCAGCCGACACAGCCTGATCCTAGATGGCCTACTATTACTTGCTGGTCTTCTGAAGAAATAGTATAGGGGCAACAACAGAAATTAAGGAATGTGATAACAATTGACGGGCAATGCTCCATCACCAATGGCTATATCCAGACAGATGATAATCCTCATCATGAAGCAGAATCCAGTTCTTAGGCAGCTGCTAGGCTTAATTCTATCCCTTTCAAATGTAGGTGAATAGTGGAGGTGCACAGATACAGTCCGGGCCTATTGGTCAACAGCTTACTTTGGTATAGGACATTCCTCTTGAAAGAGGTCCCGTTTAAGGCTAGGATCACTTGCTTGGAACTCAAGGCCTTAATCACATATTGGCAAATTGGTTTCATCAAAGTCTGCCACCAAGGTGTAGGCTTGGCATGCATGTTCAGGTAAAAAGTCAGAATTAGGCTAATTTACAAATTGTACAAGTTCCAGCACCTTCAACTTGGCAATGTTATTATCAGAATAGATAGGCTTTATATGTACCATCTACTTATGGCCTTTTTGTTCCTAATCTGGTCAATTGGTTTTTTACTTTTAGACTGTGGTTTTGCTGGGTGATGGGTGTCATACTTTGGTTCTGGAAGCATAGACCTGTGCTGAATGCTATCACAATTTCTAAAATGACTGAGATGTCTAAGAAGAGGAAAATTGAATACAATTTTTTTTCCTCTTAGAAAGAAAAGAGTAATCATTCAAGAACTTCTAGATGACTATGATGTTTCATCACTACCCTTTACTTCTGGGAGTCAGTCTCAAGCTGAAATATAATCTAATTATGATCCAAGAGAAGAAGAGTTAGAGAATATTTTGGAAGATAGCATTGGTAAATTACAAAATTTCCATCTGGGGTTCATGGAGGCTATCCCACAACAGCCTCCACAACTGCCATAAATATGCTCGCATGGAATTGTCCAGGACTGAGCTACCACTTGACAATTCAAAGGTGTAGGCAACTAGTGGGGAGACACAAGCCTAATTTTCCCCTTTTTATCTGAAACACTACAACCTTTCTCTGTGTCCAAGACACTCACGTTGTAAATGTGTTTCCAAGATATAGTAGACTTAGATGCTGGAGGACATAAAAGGGGTATCATTATGGCCTGCCATTCTGGTTTCCAAGTTCAAGTTTTGTCCATGTCACCTCACTGGATTCAATTGTAAGTGGAATCCGATCATGGTATTTCATTTTGTTTGACAAAATTTTATGGCCCCCCTCAACTCCAAAATAGGCATTTATCATGGGAATTTATCAGTGTTTTCAAATTGACGTTTCTACTTCTCAGATGCCATGGTTGCTGCTAGGAGATTTTAGCCCGGTTTTGAATCAAGCTGACAAAACGAGTGTTTCCTCTGTTTCTTCTAAAAAATGGGCAAAGCTCACACCGCCAAACAAAAAATCACAAAATGTAAAGAAAAGTTACTATGGTGGGGATTAATTGGCATCGAGGTAAGAACACATGTGAAGTTTCTCCCAGACATATTAATATATCCCTTGTCTTACCTAATTTATTGACCTACCGTGTGAAAAAAAAAAAGTAACTATTCAAGAATCCAAGCATCAGCCAACGGTTCTTTTTAAAATCCAATTAGTTGTGTTTTCCATTGGCCCCAATAACTTTTCCTAAAGTACAATGCCCCACACTACCTCTCACTGGTGAAAAATATAACAGCTGAACACTGAGCTCATCTCACTACACTTGTCCATTGTTCTTGTACAACTCCAAGACCTTCAAACTTGACTCTTCTTCCTAACTTCTTGTTCCAACTAGCAACCTTCAAACTTGCGTATATTAATCCTATGTATAATGATAAATAAAAAGGGGAGATTCATAGAGAAAATCATGGCTAGCCAAGAGAGAAAAATAATGGGAAGGGGAGGAATCGTGAATGAATTAAGGCATTGCCAAGTTATTGTTTTTGCTTTGGAGGAAACAGATCGTTGGAAAGGAATGTCGTGTTGTAATTAACAAGTTTTTATGTATAAATTCCAAGCTTTGTAACGTAAAGATAGTTGTGAGCTACAAGCAATTTATCGTTGGTTTGCTGAAAGATTGGGAGGTGAAGGTTGTTCACATTCTTTAGACAAGATAATTTTTGTCTGCATACGTTGGTCGATCATGCTAATTCTTTGAAAATGGGAATTATGCTCTACATAAGGCCTCTCTCCAGATAGGAGAATTTGATACTTGTTGATGCTACGAGAGTCTCCAACTCTATTATTCGTGTAGTTGATTTGTCCTGGTTCTTTCTCTCCTTTGTAAGACCTTTGAATTGTATAAAACAAAAATGTAAGTTCGTCTAGTAAAGGAGAGAAATTGCAAAACTAGGTTCTGCATAGCTCTTTTACGTTGTTGCTGATAGAATTGTGTTTCTCTTCAACATTTTGAGTTTATAACAAATCTAATTCATGTTTGATTAATTTGATTGTGTAATCTGCAAACCATCAATTAGATGGCTATCATCTCTAGCAGTTTCTTTTGGTGTGTTCTTTGTAGTTTGTAGACAAGATAATTGTTTTGATACAGTTTACGTATTGGAGAACACAATAATTTTTTGATGATGAATGTGGTAGAGATTTATGTTGACACAGATATTTATGGTGTAGAAGTATGACTATAACAAAGAACTGATCTTAGTTTCCTTGTTTACACAGTTCAATTTGTGACTGATTTATGTTATATATATTGTGAACAGTTGAGATCTCTAGGTCGTTTTTTATTTTCTATTTTTTGGCAAACGAGATTTATAGAAACTTATTTACATAATTGATGAATTTTCCTTCGTTTTGTATTTTTTTTTTTCATGTCCATTGTGGCAAGATTCTCAAGTCAAATGGAATGAACAGAATATAGCACAATGCCAAGACATCCCAAAATGCAAATGCAGGTAAAATTGCAATAGAAAAGAAAAAGGGGAGGTTTGTGATGAATTTTCATTCTTTTATACTAGATAATCTAGTAACCTACACTTCCAATAAGATTTTTAGTTTCTAACAAAAAAAAAACCTACATTAATTATTTAGGTTGCATAAATAAACTTAGTAGTTTTTTCTAGTGGTGACTGGTGGCAGGAAGTGGTGGCGGCCTTCATATTTTCAAATGGGAGGAAGAGAAGGGGCTGGCAGCATAACCCTCAAGCAAAGACAGTGGTGAGGCAAACACAAGGAGGCATGATGGTGCTGTGACATGACGACAGTGACAGGCACGGCAATTGTTAGTAACAATGGCGAGAGGCACAATAATCCTCCTTTAATATGTGTAGCAACATTACTGGAAGAAAAACAAGGTTAGGGCGCAAAGACAAATAGACAAGAAGAGAGGGGAAGAAAGGGACATTGCAATTTAGATTGAGAAATTAAGCTATCTAACGAATTTTTGGCGTTCGTAGAGGTCGGACACTTATCATTTGCGAAGTTTATGGACGTCGGAAACTTCAATGTGGCACCATCATTTTGAATTTCAAAATTCTTTAAAAAGATTATCTCTTCCGATGACTATATGACATCTAGGAATGTTAGAAAATGCCACATCATAAAGTTTTTGATGTCTTGGAGCATCAGAAAAGTTGACGTGTTTTTTTTTTTAAAAAACAGAAAAAATCTGTCAATTTTTGTGATGAATAAGGATGTCAAATCACTACCACGTAAATGTTTTCAACAAACAGAGACGTTGGAAAATTTGAAATAGAATTTTTTTTTTTCATTTTTTACGTCCTTTTTGACAGATTTCAGTGGAATTTTTTGGCTTCCAAAAATGGATTATTTTCTTATAGTGGAAGCTCTAGGTCAAAATGAGCTATTAATGCCACAACAACTCAAAATAAATCTTCAATTAAAATTGTTATGGGTAGAATTCGATATCGCAAGACGGGCTAGCAGAAGTCCAACAAAAAAGCTTAGCTCGCATGATTGTGAGGTGGCTACACAACCAACTCGCTGAGTGGCAGCCTCCAGCTCACCAGCAACAAGTCTTAGCTTGACAATAGCTCGAGCTCGTGACCTGTTCGAGTTCAGCCTCGTAGAACAAAGACGGCCCAAAGTGTCTCACTCAACTAGAAGCCTACTAAGGTTGAGCATATAGCCAACGGACAAATGTGCACTGCCATTTTGCAAAATGCAGTCCATGGGTCCCATCCACAAAAAGCATTTCACACAAATCAACCAGCAGTTTGCAGAAGCCAACTTGTTATACTTTAGACTCTCTTGTACATTTATTATTTAATGTCATAGAAATACAATTTGTAAAATTACTCTTGTAGTCTCCTCTCCTTGATAAATAAGAGAAGGGAGCCCTCTGTAAAAAAAGGAGAGAAGTTGAGAACACTATACCAAAACCCTATAAAATTGTGTTCAAATAAATAAAACGCTATCATGGACGTAGGATCCGATGCTGTCTGATTTTAGCTGAACCATGTTAAACCTCTACGCTTTCTACCCTTCTCCTTCTTCCTCCGGCCATTCTGCATCTTCTTACTGTCTTCACAAGTGGATAACAATTTGGATCCTAAAAGAATCCCCTCAAGTTAGCTAGATTAGGCAAAATCAAAATCCACCGTCAATATTTTGGCACGCCTAGTGGGACTCATCTATTTTCTAGTTATTTTCTGTGTTTTGGTTTGATCTTCTGCACAACTATTATGGCCAGAGGAAAGGCCGTTAGGAAGTGTGATGTTGTTAATAACCAGCTTGAAGGTCATATGGCAAGTTCTTCTACTGCCTAAACCAACAATGGTTTGGCTTCTATAGCTCACCGCCAATCTCAGCAAATATTTGAAAACACGATGAAAGAGTAGCTGAAGCAATCAATGTGTTGATGCAAACACAAACTTTGTGCACATAGCAGTAGGTTGAGATTGTAGCACAACTCCAATGGCTACGCAAAGGAGTCTAGGGGAAGCCAACTAGATGAAAGTGTCAGGTCGATAACTCCACTCACCCTTCCAATTCTCAAACAAGGTTAAAGGTTCGCCAAACTCGTAGGGACTATGATGATTCACAACTAGGGGCCTTGCATCGAGCTGAAAGTTCGAACAGGTCCAACCAAGGATGCACCTCAGGTCATTGCACCCGCGACCAGGAATGAGAAAAGAATAAACAATTGCCCAGCCCGCAATCCAAAACACAAGATCCGATCATGAAAGAAGTGCTACAAAGGCTGAAGCAACTAGAGGAGCACCCTCGAACCCAAAGTTATCAACCTCACCATGATCAAAGCTCGCCATTTTCTGTGGAAATTGAAACTTATCCTCTTCAACACAAGGTCAAGGTTCCCACGATCCCACCATACAATGGGGCTAGCAATTTCTGTGACCACTTGGATGTGTTTAACGTTCAGATAGATCTCCAAACAACTAATCCCCTATTCAAATGTAGGGTCTTCCTGGCTACATTGGGAAACCTCCTCCAAGCATGGCTTCGGAATCTCCTGGCTCGTAGTATTTACAACTGGGAGGAATGCTAGAGAAAATTCATTAGTCAATACAGAGCACTGAAAAGGTAGCTCACACCACTGTGTCATCTCATAACAATCTTCCAATGGAGGGATGAATTGCCACTACAATATTTTTGACTTTTGGCAACGATCAAAAATAATTGCCTAAAGTCTGAAAACTATTGCCTAAGAGAATAGGCAATGGTTTTTAGCCGTTCTCTTATCAAACGTTACCTATTCTTTTAGGTAACGATTTTTTTGGAGTTTTTGGCAACAAATCAAAAAATCGTTGCCTATTCCTCAGGTATAGGCAACGGTTTTACTTTTTTTAATTGGCAACACTTTCGCACCGTTACTGGAATAAGCAACGATTAACAACAAATAAAAAAATTGTTGCCTATTAGCAATAATAGGCAATGGTTTCTCACGGTTGCTAAATGAAAATGAAAAAATCATTGCCTATTAGTGACAATAAGCAACGGTTTCTTACAATAGGCAACGATTTTTTTCATTTTTATTTGGCAATAGTGAAAAATTATTGCCAATTATATTATAGACAATATGTAAAAATCGTTGCCAATTGATCATAACACTAGAATAAGCAACGATTAAAAGATGTTGCCAATTATATTAAAGACAACATGTAAAAAACCATTACTAATGGATCATAGGCAATGGTTTTCAAGATATAGGTAACGCTTTTACATTGTTGCTAACCATAGGCAATGCTT